>JAQQZR010000015.1:4962355-4973273 GCA_030068235.1 Notoglanidium macrostoma
TGTGTGTGTGTGTGTGTGTGTGTGTGTGTGTGTGTGTGTGTGTGTGTGTGTGTGTGTGTGTTTGTATGTGTGTGTGTGTGTGCGTGTGTGTGTGTTTATATCTTGGTGAGGACGAAATATCACCACAAGGATTTTGGCTGGGCCTCAGAAAGAAAACAGATTTTTTTTTAACAACAAAAAAACCCCCTGAAGGATTTTTTTTAAAGAGCTCATGTTTCCTTTTGGTTACTGAGGTTAAGGTTTGGTTTGAGTGTAGGTGCATCATAGCATTAGTTATTTGAATTCGTATTTGTGTCAGTGGAAGGTCCTTACAAGGATTGTACATGTATATGTGTGTAAAAGTGCATAGAAAGCATTGTTCTCCCCCAATTATTAAGGAAGGTAAATAAACATTCCTGTTACTCATTTCTTTCTCAGCTAAAGAGACATGATAAAGTGAAGCCATTTTACCATGAAGCCATATTATCTCTTGTCATGACCGGTTTTATTTTGTTTTACAAATTCAAAAGAGCACTTTACAGGTTCGTGTAACATTTAATTTCTCAAGTTCATGGCCTGGAATTTTTACAAAACTATTTTTATGCTCCATAAACTTCATAGTGCACACTACTTGGCAATGAGTTAACCTCAATTCGGTCTGAGGTTCAAAAAATAAAGCAAAAAACATTCCTGTGGTGCAGACTTGAAACACTTACATTCGAATCCACTATTTTTATTGTCTGAAATACAGAAAACAAAGAAAAAAAACAGTGTTGGTAATAGTATGTTGTATCATTGCTGTTTTTGTGTTGTAGAAGAGACGCAGCCCGTGGCACAGCCGAGCAGGCCCATGGTAGCACAGGGGCCTGCGCCTGTGTCGGCTCCCCCTACCCCGGACTCCCCTGGCCCCTCTACTGGTGCCCTCTTGCCAAGCCCTGCCACTCCTCTTCCCCAACCTGCAAGCAGCTCCTCGCCTGGTTGTGTATCTTCGAACCCGGAGCCAGCTGGAGCACCAGGAGCGACCACGGTTACCCCTGGCAACGGTGAGACGGAAGAAGACAAAGCCAAGAAACTGCTGTACTGCTCGCTGTGCAAAGTAGCCGTCAACTCTCTATCTCAGCTGGAGGCTCACAACAAAGGTGAGCTTTTCTAGAAGCACCGAAATACTCAGGACTTTCCGTTGCAGTTGTACAAAGATAATGACATGTGTTTGCCAGGAGCCTGCATACTCACCCAACATAAATATTTAAAGAAATCACTTTCTGAAAAATGCACAGTTTAACTTGCACTTTGAGACACAGAAATGTGCTCTCAAGACTAAACACTTGACTGAGTTGCAGAGCTACACTAGCAATTACAGCCATCATGAAACGGCTGTTTAGAGGGATAAAATCAGATATTTGCTAGGTCTCCCCTTGGAGAGCTTTCACTTGCTTATTTGTGATTTACACACGAATAGGCTCCATTACAATGACACAAAACATTATTAGTCATAGCTATGTGGAGTAGCTGTATTTATTAATGTATTTTGACTTTTTTTTGTCTAATAATGAAAGCAGACCACCAGGGTTTAGTTCGAAGGCATGCACAAAAAATGGGACTCTTCATTAATGTGCAGTTTGTAATGATGTAAAGTTTTCTAGGTCTAAATCTACACCTATATTGTAGTGATATCAGTTCATATCAGTTCAACGACACCCTAAAAATGATTTGCAATGGAAAAAAAAGGCCATGGAATGGATCTCAGTTGATTATTTGTTTTAGGATTTACATTTTTTTGGCCCAGAAATGAACCCTGCCCCCATTCATAAGTTCACTGCTCAGCTTTGACCCTTTTCCTAACAAAACAAAACCAAACAAATCAGACAGGATAACATGAATTATGCATAGTTTTAGCAGAGGGAATGGGATCAATTATGGGGAAGGGAGAAGTTTTGCCAATTTTTTTACTGGAATTGCAATTTGCCACATAGACAGCAGAGGACTATACTTTTAGATTTTACACTTACTTAAGTTCATGATTTATGCTCATAGATGGAAATCCCAGGGAGGATCGGGGGAACTTCCAGAGGGTTGTGCCCCCCAGTATATCATTGCAAACCTATCTATGTAATTTACACATTAATAATACCCACATAGTAATAGTTAACAACGCAAATTTGATCATGCTAATCCTTATTACCAATAAGTTATCTAGTAGCTGACATAACGCTAATAAGGATTTCTTATATATATTCATCTAATACAAGTGCAGTACTTTTAGCAGCATCTTTTGTGTCCACGTCAGAAATTTCTCCGAAATTTGATGCTCTGCCGGTGTTCTAACGATTTGTCCTAGTTTGGCAAAAAATGCTACTGTAGGACGAATAAATGCTGCCGATAGCAGAGAATAAACTTGATTTTAGCCATAGCCCTTCCCAAACCCTAAACTTTAACCCTAACACTTAAAGCTTAAAGTTAACCCTAAAACCTTAACTTTAAACACATAACCGCTGAGTAGAATATCTCGATAGGTAGCACAAATTGCCAGAACACTCAGTGCTCAGTGCATGCGTATAGCCAGATGAATTCCGATCTGAGCATTCTCATTCATTTCTCATGGCCGCAAATTGGATACATATTGGATTTAGGACCAAATCTGAAATTGACTCAAATCTGATTTGTGTGCCCACACAGCCCTGAAAAGATTGTGGCACATTAAGGCAAAAATCAGATTTGAGTGACTTCAGCATGGCAGTGTGAACGTAGTTTATGTGCTTAATGAAGAGGTAGGTCTTCAGTGTTGTAGACAACGAGTAACTCAGCTGTTTAGACAGCCACGATGTTCATTCTTCCAGAACAGAGAAGAGTCCTGATATACGTCTTCTTCGTAAGACATGCATCAAGTCTGTTGCAAACTGCTCTTCAAAAGACAGCGCAGCATATGGCTACATCTGTTTGTGTATTCATGACTTCATCTGTTCATTTGACATGAGCCAGTAGTTTAAAGTGCATTAAAACTGGATGGCTGTTTGGATAGGTTGACTCGAGCAGAAAACATGCCAAGATAGCTAAACAAGCAGGCTCTTAAACAACTATCACAATTTCCATATAATTTCAATCACCTGAATCAACATTTGTATCAACCTTGTTTGATACCTAACACTGTTTCTTGGAAATGTAGCTTACGTGGCACATGCTCTGGTTTTCTGTGCACGCATGAACAGGCTTTTAAAACAAACTTTGCAGATTGATTGGAATGATGTGTTATAGCAGGGATGAGAGGCAATAATCAAGGCTTAAGCAGTGCCTAGCAATCTGGAAGTTACACAACTATTTCATCAAGCAAATCTCAAAAAGCTAGTGAGGCCCAAAAATTAAAGCACATGTTTTCAGCAGAGCGGAGGAAAAAAGTCCAAGGAGTGGGAAGAGCTGAGTGTTTGCTCATGCTGACAGCTCTGCTGGTGGACTTAGTTTGCTGACCACACTCATCTCATATGTTTGTTTACATCCCATCTGTTTGTTACAGATGCAGACAAAAAGACAGGCAAATCTTATTGTCTGTTCCAAATGGGACCGAGACATAGACAAACATTCAAAGGCAATGTTTGGCCAGTGCACTCTAGATCATGCACTCTGATCTCCTGCCCTTCCCCTTAACCCCTATACATATCCTCTTACTGTAATCTTAACTCTACACACACATTGCTCAGAAAGCAAGGGTTTAAAGGTAAGCTCTCGGTCAAAGTCAGGCTTCTTGATGCCGGTTCCTGATGGCAGCTTCTTGATGGGATGTGGTTGTTTTATATGTCATGAATTTTATTTTTATTTTTTTCAGTTTCCAGACTGAATGTAGTCTTTTGTATTTTGTTTGTCTAAACGGTTTGGCTATGTTTTTGTTTTTATCCTCAGGATCCTCACATGACACTCAGACATTTAAAAAGAAACACATGTTACACTTTACTGAACACCACAATGAAAGTTGATGAAGATAATACTTGGTGTGTCATTTAAGAAATCAAAAGAATTCTGTTTACAACAGCAGTGCAATGATGTGATTTAAACTGTAAGGTTGCTTTCAGCAATGCTTGAGCGAAATAAACACTCGGAAATGCTACACACTAAACATTTGTTTTATCCAAAAGAAACATTTGATTTCTTATTTAATTCTTATTTCATCTGGTGTAATAGCAAAATGAGGACATAGATTGGCATTGTTAATAATAACCTTTTGTCAGACCGTTTTTCCAAATAGTAGGCATTAGCACAGCGCAGCAGAATAAGTGATGTTTGACAATTGAGCTCCCTAGTGGCCAAGTTGGGCATTACAATTAACACCTGTGTTGAATTAAACCAGTAACGTGAAGCGGTCCAATTCCCTGTCGTTCCCTTACAATCCAGAGAGCGGTGAGTTTCGGTGATAAAACAGATGGTGTCAGTCTGAGTCATGTCAATAAAGCCTCAAGTCTTATTCCGCTAATATATCTTCCTTTCACCAAAGTTAACAGTGTGATTTATTCCATACCACCTGTCTTATCTCTTGTCTCTATGTCCCTCAGGCACCAAACACAAAACCATTCTGGAGGCCCGGAGCGGACTGGGTCCCATTAAGGCGTATCCTCGACTAGGACCCAAGCCCAGTGGAGAGAGTGGGCCTACAGACCCCAACACTCAGGAACGCACCTTCCACTGTGAGATCTGCAACGTGCGGGTCAATTCAGAACTGCAGCTCAAACAGGTGAGAGAAAAAGCCTAGTGAAGTCTGAGGAGAGCAGCACATTCACTCATTCATTTGTAGTTAGTAACACGTGTCTCTTGAACACTTTAACTCGTATCTCTTGAAATACCTCACACATTTTTGTGATTTTTATGTTGTACCTCTCGTACACACACTGCACATGTAATTCCTTTAAGAGTTACTCTACTGACGGCTGTATGTGTCTGAATCCCCAGCACATATCAAGTCGAAGGCACCGGGATGGAGTAGCAGGAAAGCCCAACCCACTCCTGAGCCGACACAAAAAGCACAGGGGTGCAGACCTCACGGTGAGCTCTTAATGAATTCCCTACAGGTTTTAACACCAATACAATCCAAGACAAGTCACTCTTGCGCACTTCATTCCAACACACCTGACTCTTTTATATGGAAGCTACTGAAGAAGTGAATTAGTTGGATCAGGGGTGTTAAATTAAGACTGGGAAAGTACAGCTGGCAATAGGAATTGATTTAGAGAAGACCCGTTGAAGACCTAAAGGAGCATTGTTGACCTTTTATTGTTTTAGAAGTCACCCACCAACTATTATAATTATCATTTCTTACCACAGGGTACTTCATGTTGTGAGGTTGCAACCCTTTTGTATCTATTTACGTATACAGCACATAAATCCACTATAACTCTGGTGCTATCTGTAAAATGTATTGGTTGGTCTAGCAAGCCATATAGCACTGCTTTAGCACATTAAAAGGGTAAGCAAGGATACAGTCAGATTTATTGCTCAAGCTTGCTAAGTGCCCGTCGGATTTAGCCACGTTGCATAATCGTCCTTCTCTGTCCTTTCCTTAGGATCTCACCAAAGCATTGGGCGCTGGCCTCCTGCCCAGTCCTCTGGCTGTAGCTGCAGCAATGGCAGCTGCCGCCTCGTCCAATCCACTAGCTCTCCGCGCTGCAGCTCCTGCCCCACACCCTCATCATCATCATCATCATCTCTTACAAGCCCCGGCCCTTAGCCATGCTATCCTGAGACCGGCCCCAGGGCCAATCCGCACCTCACATGGGCCCATTCTTTTCTCACCCTACTGACACACCCTCGTCCACTTCAGCCAGCCAGGAGCAGCAACTCCAAAAGCACACTGTGAAGTAATCAAGTAGAAAAATAAAAAGCAAACCACACACCTATGACTAGAATTAACTCATCCACCAACTGCTCAATTATAAAGAGGGGGAAAAATGCTGGAACAAAAGGAAATGGAGGACAACAAATGGAAAAGATCTGACAAGGGTTTAATTGCTTCTCTCCCTTGCCCTTCCCTCCTCTTTTCTTTGGAATGACTGAGTGAGCGATTAGAGATGAATAGAAAGACAGTATATAGTATTTACTTCAGCTCAGCATTTATCTTTCCCTTCTTGTCACACACACACACACACACACACACACACTGTGAGACAGAAGCAGGCATATAGGAACCGGATGAAAGAATACAAACTGCTGGAGAGTTGTGTAACATGTAACATACCCAAACACGCACACATACTAAAAGACTGCTAAATGTTTCCATGTATACTGTGTACACAGTATGAGTAGTTTCTCCCTGTCATGTTCAGCGTGCCCTCAGCCTTATGCACCCTGGGGAAAAAAACCACCAGAAACCTGTTCTGTCATCAGGATAGCTGCTTCGAAAGTGATCTCCGCTTTAATCAATCCATGTCATAAGACTGTGAGAATCTTTCCAGTGTGGAGATGCTGATCTGCATAATGTATTTAGATCAGTCCCTTGTAAGAACTACGGTATTCAACAAGAAGTGAGAATACGACCTGTGTCTGTGTGTGCGCCTGACCAGAAGGCAGTCTGGTTTCATGACAGTGTGGGGAAACATACTCACAACACGAAGTGGTATTACAGTCTGGATTCAGAATGAACACTAACATCTAAATACTTCCTGAGGGAAAAATCCACCAACTTTCAACTTTCTCCAGAAGTGAGAGGAAGACACGATCTGATTATCTGCTGTTTAACAGAAATCAACCCTCAGTTCCTAAAGGCAGACCAGTCGACATTTATTTATTCTTGTGTAGTGTAGCATAGTCCAGAACTTCCAAGTTGGCTGATATTGGTATAGTATCACTTAAACAAAAATATATGTTATAGAAAAGATGGTTACTAGACACAATGATGTTGGTATTAGATGGATGATGGGGTTCTTAGAGAGATAGATAATATAACAGGGGTGTCCAAACTACATCCTTCCTTTGGACCCTATTAAGGCATAATTAAATTGGCGTAATAAAAATTGGCTTTTTAAAGGTGACATTCTTGCTCTGACCACTGGGTGTCACTGTTGTATTAATTTGAATCTAAAAATCATCTATTCTCTTTCTTCATAATATTTATATGGTTAACTATGTAGGTCTACATTAACATTACTAAGGTTTCAGATAAACATGGTGTTACCAAAGAGACAAAAAAAAGAAAAGAAAGAAAAACCGATAGGCTGGCAAAATGACTGCTGAATCTGTGGTGACTTGTCTAAAGAGACAGATAGGGCAGATCCTATCCATATATATTGATATCAGCTACTTAACAAAACTCCATGGATTTTAAATTCCATTGCAATACTAATTACCTCTTTTGAGTGACCAATGATATAAAAGCTTCCTGCTATTTAATAAATATTATAAGCCACATTTCTAAATGTTGCACAACCATGGGAGAACACGTTCACTTCCCCACTTAAGGCCAATTTACACTTCTGTGTCGAATCTATGCCATAGTTACAGCATCAGTGGTCGCACAGGGTGAATCATTTATACTTGCAAATAAGGTGCATGTCTCCTCTGGACACACTGTCGCATGAAACACACCAGAATTTACTGCTTTTATGCACACCAGAAAAGTAATCGGAGTTCCATGTTTCATTGTAGGAACAATAAACAGAAAATAACACTGACATAATCTTTAGAATCTAATTCACTGGGGGAGAAAGAAACCTCTCATGAATACAGCAAGTGAATTCTCACTGAATGCATTTCTGAAGTGTTTTAACTTGTCTGTATTCAGCAGTGTGAGCGGCTCGAAACACTTCAGTGTAAATAGTGTTTAAATCCATTATAATGGCCATTAAAATGATCTATAGTCACTTTAGCACCTCACACTTTATATATTTATATAAATGCAATATGGTGATAGTAGATTTCCCATTTTTGCAGAGAAGAAGGGGCAGACGGAAATGCATAGGAGGAAATTCAATGCTACCAAGTGGACCAACAACACAGTTGTTTTGGTCTGTGTCATTGTGACATGTAGGTATATTTTAGAAAAGGTGCTATATTGTCATGCTATGGCTGCATGGTACTGTGTAGGGTTTGGCGTAGAGTACAGTGCAGGGCAAGGTGTAGCATTCGGCGTAGGGTACGGTGTAGGGTTCGACGTAGGGTACAGTACAGAGTACGGTGTAGGGTATGGCGTAGGGTACATGGCTACACCATACACTATGATATCGATTCAACACAGAAGTATTAATTAGCCCTTAGTTTCCATAGAGTTTTTACTGCACCTAGTGGTCAGAAATGGGAACTGCAAGAAGTGCTAATAAAGGCCCATTGGGGCAGGAATCATGCTGTCTCATCTCGGGGGAGGGCAGGTAACGAGGTTGTCATACATCCACGGTGACCTTGTTTCACATGCACACACTGATTCCCTATCCTGCTCAACAAACATGTTTGGGCCCCCTGCAATTTAAGCAAAGGGTTGGACTCGCAGTCTCCTGTGTCTATCCTCTCTCTCTCTTTCTCTCTCTCTCTCTCTCTCTCTCTCTCTTGCTCTCTCTTTCTCTCATATACACAAGTTATGCAACCTCAGCAGAAAGGCCAGCAATATGAACCCTGATCTTTCTTTAACATTTCCTCCTGCATCCCAGCTGAAATCAATCCTGAACTCTGTCACCTGTCCCTGTGAGGAATGGAGGAATGGACAACACTTTGAGGATGACAGAGAGGGACAGGGAAATGAAAAAAAAAAAACGAATGAATAATAACTAAAACAGGAAGAAGCCACAGGATAACGGTGACATCACAAAGGGACGAGACTGTTCTCCCTACTTTGGTCTGAACTTCCTGTCTTGAATCTAAAGCCATGCAATGCATATTATTTTTATTATTTTACTGCGGTTGATTTAATGTTATTGTTTTGTCCTTGTGGTTCTTTTTTTTTTTCATTTTCATAAAACACTGTTTTGTTGACTAGATAATTAGTTATGTGAAGACTGCGGTGGGGAGAAAATACACCCAAAAATATTTTTTTAGGTAGAGAACCATGGGATGAAATTCAATGGGGATGTGGCCTATTCACTGTACATGGGGAAACAGAAATACTCATTTAGAAAGCAAGACCAATCATAACATTGGAGGGATTTTCCATAAGGTACTGATGGACACACCTAAAGCCCTTCCACTGACAAGAGATACGCTAAAATGTCTCACTGTTTGGACATTTACAATGCAATAAGCAATCAGATTATGTGACTTGCTCTAGATGAACATAAACCAAATGTACAGGGTTCTGTAAACTGATTTGTGTGTGCCTACTGATGGGAATCTGTGTTCGTCCAAGGCGATGTTTTCATTCTCAGTGCAGCAGGAAGGGCTGTGATGGACTCTCACTCACCCTTCACATAAAAAAGGGCCTTATGAGTCTTTGATGGGGCACATAACACAGGAAATCAGAGTGAAAGTAATATATAGTCTGCCATACCATTTGCATAGCATACGTAGCTAAGTTTCAATCTTTCATTGTTCCATTTTGTGTGCGTGGTCAGCAGGTTTAGTAATTACAGTATCAATATCATGATAATGCCATTACCGAAATGCTAACACATGTTAGCATCCACCATTGTGCTTTGTTTAAAGTGACCTCTATTTGGAGATGTATTTTATTTTTCTCATTAGTTAGTGAGGCACTAGCAAGGGTGCTATAGTTCTTGTCAGTGTGTATCTTCTAGAGTTGTGTTTATATCAGACAAGAATCAATCAAGCTAGAATGAACAGCTTGTATCAGACCGCAGCTGACCGTGGTGCTGTGTTCACACAGAAGCTTCAGCGATGCCATGTCAGGCTGAAATCTCCAAGGAGTAACATGGATTCACTTCCCAGCACAGTCCATAAGCATGAGACGGACACACTTAGATCCATATGTGAACTCTATAAGGAATACGTTCATCCTGTAGTCATCCCAAGAAGGAGCATTGTCAGTGTACATAAATGTTTGGAGTCCTTTGGTAGGTTCATCCAATCTTTCAGGGCGGGTGTAACGTTAGTGATGAAGTGTGTTTTAGACCTTAGCCTTATTCCACCCTTAAGCCTCTCTAGGAGAAGAGAAATAGGAAACCCTGAGAAGCTTTTGGTCAAACCTCATCTTGCCAATAAAGTTATTTTTGAATTTGTCGGAGGGATGAAAGAGTATGTATGGAGAAACGTAGCAATATTCAACCCATACCGGCTACTCTTGTTTATTGCAATAAGGAGATCAACCAATAAATGCGTAACCTATGTGAGTAAAATACTATAGATGTAATTTAAATGAAACACAGAACTTTATGGAAAATATTATTGATATTAAAAGAAACCTGGAGTTACCACAGGGGAAAAAATGTCTATAAATCAATAAAGACTATGAAACCTAATTCAGATGAGTCTGCTTTAATTACTTATGAGTTCTTATTTCACATATAAGGTGTATAATGTCTAAAATGTACAAAATTGTTTGTCTCTGTGTTAGCCCTGCAATAGATTGGCGACCTGCCCAGGGTGTACCACACCTCTTGCCTAAAGTCACCTATGATTGGCTCCAGCTTCCCCACAACCCTTAACCGATAAAAGGTATACATAACACTGTACAACAAAGTTTTTGCTTCTTGAACACTGTTGGGTGTTTCTTATAGATTTTTGGGATTGTGGATCTTTGGGTTGTGATCAAGCTTCTTCACTGATTCGTCAATGTTAAGCCTGAAAGCTGTTCTGCTACACAATGGCAACGTTTATCCTTCAGTAGCTGTTGGCTATGCAGCGCACATGAAAGAAACGTATGAGAATATGGAACTATTGCTGAAGCACGTCCAGTATACCAGGTACAACTGGAATATCTGTGGAGAACCTAAAGTCATTGCTCCGTTACTAGGACTGCAGCTCGGCTATACAAAGTACTGTTGTTTCATCTGTGAATGGGACAGCCGTGCCAAAGAGTCGC
>JAQQZR010000015.1:4976947-5002358 GCA_030068235.1 Notoglanidium macrostoma
GCAAATCTCGGTGCTGTCAGTGACGAACACGGTGAAAGGTTTCACCAGGACGTTGCTACGATGGAGAAACGATACCAAGGCAACTGGAATCCGTCAGTGCTTGCTGACTGCTGTTGGACACTGCAACGTGATGCACCAGACATTGAATACAAAATAAAATCAGCAGCAAAACACTTTTAATTCTGTTGAATTTAACAGCTCATGCGAAACATAAACGTGACTAAATACGTTATTGTCGGTAAACATATAAATGTCTATTTCTCAGAGTTCAGTAAAACCAAAACTATATTTGTGCATACCCAGTAGGTACCTGTCACAATCAGCAAAAACTTTTCAGGAAGCATGACTATTCCAAAAAAATTGTTGTGCAGTGATATCAGCCATGTTCCTTGTGAACTATTCTGGTAAACTTTCTGAAGAAAAAACTTTATATTTGAATCGGTTCTTTCAAAATATTATATTCATATTCGGTTGCATTCCTAGTAGTCACTGATTAGTTAGTGGAAGTTAACTAAAGCTCACTGCTTTGAAACTCAAACTTGACATCCTTACAGACAGGAGATTTTCTCTGACAGCTATACAAATGTGAGAAGAACACCATCAAATATTACAAACAGCATTCTGACTTGAAAAAAAGCTTCTGACCCTAACTTTAATCCGGCACGTCATTGTCAGTCCTAGCGTTATGAAACTGCCCTGTCCCACTAAGCCCGACTGTCATCTTCTTCCTTCTTCTGCCCCTTCTCTCCTTTCCTCACTCCATCTCTCTCCATTAATCCGCTGCCACCAGTGCAGAAAAAACTTTTCAAGAAGCAAGACTTTTCAAAAGAATTGTTGTGCAGTGTAATGGTTGGATGGACGGTTTCCAATGAACCACTTCAGCTTTCCACTTTAGGTGTGTCCTATAATTATATTTTACAAGTATTGACTAAACTCCATTGATGGTCCCACATGGATTCCCTAAAGGTTTACACTTTCTACAACTTGTTTTTATGATTCCTTAATTCAGTGGATAATCTTGGTAGATAATCTCACCTGGATAGAATGCTGCTGCGATCATGAAGACCATCCTATGCTCATCTCAGGATTATATCACAATATCCTCATATTGAACACACACAATACTAGTTAACTTTACTGAAAACAGTTGCAGAAGTGCATGATTTATAATTTCCCTATTCAGTGTCACCCAATAGAGGATGGGTTATCTTCTGAGTCTGGTTCCTCTCATGTTTTCTCCTATATGCTGTCGCCTCTGGGGTGTTGATCTAAATCTATATTTATATTTCTATAAAGATGTTTTAAAGAATCACTTGATTAAATAACTGTTAAATGTTAAGTAATTGCTTTTAATAGTAGAGCATGATTGCCTCATTCTATAAGTTAAATGCTAGGGCAAGAGCAATTTATTTAACCGACAACAACGGTACTGTTATGTACTACCACAAGATGGCGGTGGTATGCCAGGCACTCATTGACGAGCCACCGAAATCACAACGCTATTAAAAACGTACAGAGTGCACAGGAGACACATACATCATGCAACATCTTATACACCCATATGATATATAAAAATACAAAACAGATACAGCAACATACAGAATAGTGTTATCCATGTTTTTGTTTTTTTTACCCTTTCTCAAACTCTCATTAAAGTTCTTATTAAAATTCTCATTAAAATCCTTTATAATGTGAGGATTTCTGCCTTGATATGTACATAAGATCAGAATACATCGGAAGAAGTTGTAAAAACGTATGGTGTTGTACCATGATCCATTTGGTGTTTGTCTAGTTCCAACCTGTAAGAGGAATTGTGGGATATGATGATGATGATGAGAGTGGGATTTGGGGTGCACCAGCACTTTGACACACTTCAGGAGTGTGATACACTCCACTATCACTACTAATGGCTTTAAGTGCATTTTGTTTTCCAGAGATGGTCACAGTATCAAGGGTCTGATGTAGCTGATGTGCATTTCCAATTTGTGAAAGGGACGAGAATGAGGTCACAAGGGACACACACACACCCAAACATACACAGGCCCATACAGAATTTATTATTTATTATATGATGTACAATAACCATGTAGGAACACTTTGTATTTTTACAGTTATTGTAGTCCATTTGTTGCTATGCACAATTTATTGACCCTTCCTTTACCCTGTCCATTAGTGGATGCTTCCATACTGTGTAGACTTGCTGCTGAGCAGATATGTTTTAAGTAGCAGATATTTTTCTACAGAGTAGAGACATGGTAGTGTGTGTGGTGTATCCGTCACGAGGATTTTACACGAGTGTCATTGTTAGATTGAGACTCAGCCCAGCAACCAAAAATGTCAAACAAAAAATACTTCTGTGGTCAGAAAATGACCCTGATGGCTAGAGGAAGATCTGCACACCAGTAAGATATATGTGTCTTATGGTGGCCAGTGTGTGTGCAAATCAACAAAAAAAACCACATCGACAATACTGTCTGTTCAGTGATGGTCCTGTGCTGGTCCTTCCCCAGTGATGGACAGGCTAGAGTGGGGCTGATATATTGTGCATAGCAAAAGATGTGCCTGGATGTGCCTGCCATCCATCCATTATCTATACCTCTTTTCTGTTAGGGTCAGAGGGAAGCTGGAGCCAATCCCTGCTGACTTTAGGCGAGAGGTGGGGTACACCCTGAGCAGGTCGCCAGTCATCTACAGGGCTAACACATGTCAAGGTGTTGATACCTTTAACATAGAAATATCGGCCAATGCTACAATGTCTATAGTTACATTTTACATTGAGTCCCCAATGTCCGAGATTTGTAACAGTCTGGTGAAGCTGTTTCTTTATGTTTTATTTTTCAAAACAGGAAAGTCTTCAGAACAGAGGGCTTTGCAGTTTCTCTATAATATGACAAGCTATTTTTTGTCTTATTAATGTCATGAGGCTGGTGAGGGAATGACTGTTTATACTACAGCTCTTATAATGTAAGTGACAGCAGGACCTAACTTCCACAAATATTAGTATTTATGGATAAAAATGGTCTTTCTTTAATTCTGTTAACTGTTATCTAGTTGCAATGGTATAAGAGGAATAAAATATTCCAGTGTGTGCTGTAATTGGCTCTGCATCAGACGACATCACACCACACCAGTGGATTTTTTTAACTATACTGCTCCAACTGATTAATTCCTTAATTATTATCATGCTGTATTATACCACTGTAATGACGCAGTGACCAGGTGTAATCATTAATATTTGAAAAATTGTGACAAATGCAGAATTAAAAAAAAAATGTAAGACAAAATATTGTAGTTTTCCAATATACAAGCAGTGTGTGCTATTCTTGATAACCCTATCACAAGAGCTGTAAGAATCCAATCAGCTTTACTTTATGCATGGCTGAATTTTCTTTATGTCTATAAGATATTTCTCAGAGGAAATTGCTAGGAGATGATGTTACATATCTGTACATTGTTAAATAGCCTTATTCTGTCTTACAGGCGGAAAGCTGACCCATGGCTTTGCTGTTCTTTGATTTTATTGGTCACTCATCTTAGAAGGTAGTTCAAGGTAAAGTCGTGACTTTCAGTGCTTTTCTGTGTAAAAGATAGTAGAAATGACTAATGCTTCCAGACAGTGGGCTGCAATTCTAAAGCCAACTCAGGGCAGCATTTTGTGCATATGTGGTTCTACCTGTGCTTTCAGTACAACAATCTCAGATATACTAGAGATAAGTGAACTGGTCTGTCAGTGGAAGCATGAAAATATGTTTCTATAACCTGCTTAACAGGAGATCACATACTAAAGATAATTATTTATTCAAATATACTGCGTACAGCTTCTCTCAAGAATATAAATGATTTCAGCACAAACCAATGACATGCCAATGACACATAAGAGATTCATCAAAATTTTAATGATTTATATTTTGATGAGTGTTTTATTATACAGTGACTTCTTGGCATTTTGGTTGCTTCTTTAACTGAGTAAATGAATGTTCAAAGTTTGCAATATACTTCATAAAAACCTGACTGATATTTTTCCAGCTCTTCATCCTGGATCTGTTTGGTAGCTCATTGGTCTTCATGACGCTGTTTGTTTAGGTATGTTGATTTTCTCTACCACATCTTGGAGTTTCCTGGAACTTTATACTGAGACCATATGACACTTAAGTTACACACAGCTTAACTCCATTCAAATTATTAAGTGGCTTCTAATGGTAATAATACCTTTTATTTATATTTTTTTGTTTTTATATAATTTTGCAAACTATATAGATTTCTTTCCACTTGTGGACTGATATTATGGAATATTGTGTGAAGATTCTTAACATATAATCCCAGGTAAGTATGAGAACCATAATAAAAAAAAAAATGCAAGATCATACATGTAAATATTTGGAAGTCTGCTATGTCCACCTGACCTCCACCGTACGTTCTAATAGACGCTTGGAAAGAGAGGGCTAAGGGAGGAGCATTCAGAATTCAGTGAATCTTACTGAGTGTACATATAATTCCAACTCTACAAATCCAACTGCTATTGGTAGCTTTTTTGTAGCCATGTTTGTTATGGCCTTTTTTCAAAAACTGCCTTTTTGTTAACCAAGCCAGACTGAAAGACTGGTTATTTTGGTTAATGTAGCCTTCCTGTCAGCTCAAACCCCTCTGGCCATTCTGTACTCACATTGTCTCATCAGCAAGGCATTTCCACCCCCAAAACATCCGCTCAGTGATCCGGGTTTGTTTTCGCACCATTCTGTGTAAACTCTTGAGTCACTTATGTATGAAAATACCAAGAGATCATTAGTTTTTCATGGACAAAGTCCCTGAGATCACATTTTAACCCAATTTTGATGTTTGATGTGCTCTTTTTATTTATTTATGTGCTGTTTTACATTCATCTGCATGTTTTTATATTTTTCACTAGTGCCACGGGACTGGCTGATTGTATAATTACATGAATGTGCAGGTATACAGGTGTTCCTGGTAAATTGATATGATCCTTCGTCCACAAAGTAGTTCCACTTTGTATCATGAATTCTACATGACTAGGCGCATGTATTTTAAAGAGCCTGATGGAGGAACAAAATGAAAGAAGCACAGCGTTGAGACTCACATTTACACTGTTTAACAAGTCTCATCTGCTTGAGGTTGAAATAGACGAGATGGAAGTAGAGACTGGGGAAGAAAAAAGAACATGTTAGTAGTACTACATCTCATGAGGTGGAAAATTGGCCGAGATTGAAAGGTTCAGGCTTTGCCCTTAGAAAATGGAGAACTCCATTAGCTGCCAACTGCATGTAAACATTCCTCAGACATTTTAAGGCTGAACCAATATTCAGACTATTAGAAGGACAAGATAGAAGAGTAGGTGCAAATTTGACACGCACACATTTCACTGAATCATCTTGTTCTCCAGGAGATATTCTGTTTTTTAATATGAAACTGTCTTAAATGCTTGGAAAATACATGGCAGCGAATGAGAAATGAAGGGTTGTTTTCACACCCATCACATGCTGACACTTCCATGAGGAATGAACACGGCATCACAAATGTAATCATGTCATGATAATTCATTTAAGATGAGATTAAATGATAATCGCCATCCATTCAAATCACTCAGAGTAAAATAAATGCCAGGAAATCAGTACCTCGTGGCTCATGTTGACTTTGTTTTTTAAATTCATATTCCAGTTATTCACCTCAATTGTGTCACTGAGGCATGCAATGACGTTTGCATTTACTACTTGACTAAAGAATACACACATCAAATGTATCAATCATCCTCTAATTGTGCTGTCATTCAGCCAGATGCAAGGCTTCATGCAACACCATGCAGCTCTATGCAGATTTTGATTGGAAATGTGCATAAGGTGAAGTGCATCATCTCCCTCATGCACAGACAAAATTTGGTGCCGTGTCACAAGACTTGCCCTCTTCTAGCCTGTCTGCCAGTGACTGACACCCGCTCCAGCATGAGAGCACAGACTGTAGTCGTCTGCACGGCTCTGTGATTTCAGCAGCGCTTCAGATGTGTAGCTTTCAGTAGAACATTCAATTTTCAGTTCAATTACATTTTATTCGTATAGTGCTTTTAACAAAAGACATTTTCACAAAGCAGCTTAACAGAAACCTGATGTAGAGTTAGAGCCCTAATGAGCAAGCCAGAGGCAACAATGGCTGAGAAAATCCACTGAGAAATTTACATGAGGAAGGAAACCTGAGAGGACCCAGACTCAATAGGGAACTCATCATATTCTGGATGATGAGATTATTCATCATGGCAATAGACAGCTGTAGTAAAGTGAAGACAAACAGTACAAAGTGTGCTGAAAGGTTGCTCAGTATGAACAAATTGTGAATGAGTGAATAAAAAAGGGATGAGCATGGGACAGTCTTTATTACTACAGCAGCAGTTTTTTGGCACAAAGTACACTGAGATTGTCCACCGATTCGTTTTCCACATAATGGGTTTGTCTAATGCTGTTTTTTATGCATGGTTCATTTTTCACATTTGAAAAATGTTGTTACTAATTATGCATTTATTTTCACATGTACACTATATGAATCATCACACCAATATGTAGTTCTTCCTCAAGCTGTTGGCACAAAACTGGAAGCACACAGTTGTATAGAATGTCTTTGTATGCTGTAGCATTACAATTTCCCTTCACTGGAACTAAGAGGCCCAAACCTGTTCCAGCATGACAATGCGACATGGACACAGCAAGCTCCATGAAGACATGGCTTGCCAAGGTTGAAGTGGAAGAAGTCGAGTGGTTTGCACAGTCCTGACCTGAACCTCACTGAACACGTTTGGGACGAACTGGAAAGTGACTATGTCCCAGGCCTCCTCATCTAACATCACTACCTGACCTCACTAATTCTCTCGTGGCTTAATGGACAAATTACCACAGGCATGTTACAAAATATAGCAGAAAGCCTTCCCAGAGTGGAGAGTGGATCTTTTTATAAGAGCAAAGGGGGACTTTGTACATATCTGTATGATGATCAGGTGTTCATAAACTTTTGGTCATTTAGTGTAGGACATATTTGTTTATTATTATTCACACAATGGTGCATGCTTTCCTCAGGCTCCCGTTTTCTCCCACTTTCCAAAGACCGTAGGTGTGAATGTGTTTTGTTTCTATTTATATTTTATATTTATATTTTTTGGGGCGAGATTTATAATCTTGCCCAAAGTCAGCTGGGATTGGCTCCAGCTTCCCTCGCATATAAGCGGTATAGATTTTGAATAGATGGACTGATGGACTCCAGCTTGTGTTGTGCTTCAGGTAGCCATGGTGTGCAGGCTATCTAAATAAGTCTACACATTGTACAAGCTTCTTGATAAACAACACAATATACAATGTTCAGATCTATGCATGCTGTGATGGTTAATATCATAATCAGGTGGAATACAGGAATGTGCTATTTTAACCTCTATACACACAGAAGTATAAAGTCATATAGTGTTTGTTCTCATATGTTCTCGTGTCTCTAATAGTAGAATAAGAACAGAGATTCTCACCCAGTCTCTTCAGGTTTCTCTGACTGAACAATACATGCTGACAGGTTCAAGTGAGAACTGCTCAGTCTGATAATTAGACCCAAGTCTTCACACACACACTCTTGCACAAGAGACATCACAATGGGACGCTAACAGTTCTTGCCCTTTTCCATTTCCATGCTCTCAGATGAGTCAGTCTGTTGTATGAAAGCAAATATTATTAACAGGAGAACAGCTCTTGCTTAGTCGAGGAAGTACTTTATGCACAGAGGGTAAATATTTATACATCTTTTGTTTTAATGAAAGTTGTCAAGCCATATTACTGACAGATGAACTCAACTTCAGCCAAAATGTATTATTTTGCATTTCTGTTTGTCAGAAATTAGCAACCGTGGCATGTAACAGCAACTTATTTCCACACACTGCCACATATGCGGTCTTGTATTATTACGCACACATATAGTAATAAACAAACAAAACTATTCATTGATACACTAAATGTACATTTACACAGTAAAAGCTTCAGATGAGTCAGCCTGTCATATGAAAGCAAATATTAACTAACAAAGAACTGCTCTGGCTCGGCTACGAAGGACAGATGCGCTGGCATTCATCACACAGAAGAATGCATGAATGATTTAGAAGATGGCTGGATAAATTTGATCTTCTAACCATAATATTTGTGATGGCTCAACAGAACTAGAACTTACTTAATACATTAAACATCATGTTACTGTCCAGTTTGAAATTATTATTTTTTTATTTATGAAGTAAGCAGTTCAACATGTTTTCATGAAGGAATCATCAGTTGGTATTTAATCAGTGGCTTCACCCAACATCTCCTGCTGAAACTGTGAACACTCTTATCTTATCTGAACAATCTTATGTTTCTGCTACAGTTAGTTTTACAAAAACCTTCTGTCAACATTTAGAGAACATTTTCTCTAATGTTAATGTTAGAGGAACATTAATATAACCAAACAGAAACGTTCTCCAAAGGTTCCCACATTACATACGTTAGAACAATGTTCCATAAACCAAAACATGCAACCAAATGCTAACTTTATATTTACATAAAAAAAAAATGACCTGGCATACTACAGGACAACAAAACAAACCTCGGAAAATTCCTGTAACCAAGAATTCAACTGATACTGAAACAGCTTACAAATACGCAGAAAACAGCAGATTCTCGAAGACAAAACTGCATATTGTTTTTAAAGTTTTAAATTAGCCTTATTATATTAACAGCATTGCCTTATTTTCATTAAAAAATGATCATAAATGTTTTAATGAAACAGTCAATATTAAATACAATTATAGCATTTGCAGTAATGTTTTATGCTGCTTTATGGGGATGACTTATTTTGTTTGGGAAATTGATGTATAAGGGCATTTACCAAACAATATAATTACGTTAATTGATGTGTAAAGAGTATGTCTAAAGTAACCATGACTGATATTTATTTCAATTCCAGGATAAATTCCAGTTCGTTTTGTTTATATCTACACGGGCCCACTTCCACGGGGCCGCCATGTTGCGCTGCTACAGTAGCCCAGAATGGACAAACATCTTTGAGAGCACCTTCAACGTTTCAACTGGCATCGTGAAAGGAAGCACCGGAAGGAAGTCAAAGAAGAAAAATGGAAGATCATGCTTATTATTTAGCATGAGAAGAAGCAAGGGAGTATGAATGTAAGTACTTGGAAGTACACTATGGGCAACTTATGGCCAATGTATGTTCTAATACACACTTGGAAGGGAGGACGTTGGTTGCAATCAACTGAATCCTACATAGTGGAAGTTTAAACAATATGTTGCCAATTTGTGGCTGTTGTCGTTTAGTAACTAGACTCTAGTCCTATTATAATTTAAATTTCAGTTTTGTCAATGTATTGTACACATTAACTTCCACTTGCTTCCTTTTCTGACTTGCATGCACACACACCCACACCCACACACACACACATGTATTTTAAAGAATGTTTGATTAATATGGTAAAGAATGGGTTATGCAAGGTTTGATGATGAATTAGGGTTGTCATCTTATCTCAATCAGTTCATTGTTATATGAAGTAACGCTGAGGAGATCATCCACGAGACTAATTGTCCATCTCCATGAGACTAATTGATAATTTAACTGAGTTAGTGAGCAAATGGAAAACAGATTGAGATTACATTTGGTTGTTATATGATGTATGCACAGACGGCTTAACGAGGCTCTCTCATAAACCTGTCTGTCTAAAGAGCTTGAGAGATTCAAATAATTTTATTTTACCATGATAACATTGTTATTTATTGTTTTAGCTATCTGAATTGGACCCAGAGTGCTTATTTGAAGGTTAATATGCTATTCCTAGTAATACATTGACTGGCCCTCATGCAGAGTAGCCCAGCAACTGAAAGACAGCAGTTTATCAGCTCAGGCACATTGAAATATTTAATTAAATGTGTAAAATACCTGCAGAGTTACAGCCAAGCAAACATGCAAGCATTAATATAAGCCTATATCAACCTTCCAATTACTTAAGTCAAACTCTATAAAGGCTTTTATATTGTACTATGTAGATTAACACATTTCTAATTCAAAAGTTAAACAGGTGAGGTAATTTAGTATAACACACTGAAGCATGTTAGTATCTGTACAAATTGCCTGACAGCATGAAAGCATATAAAATGGTTGTTTTCAGCTCAAATGACAAATAGGATATATATGACTGCTAATATAATCTACATGATCCTTTTGGCCGACGGTTGTACCATGATTTTCGGATGTTTGCAAAGGATTCATATGAATAGACCCGAATAGACAAACATAGCTTGTGTACAAGAAAAAGAAAGCATGTTTGCAGAATCCATGCCTGTTATAAGATTTGAAATTCATTTCCAGTTTGGATAACTAGATGATTTTATTCCTTATGTATTGTGACTACATTGTACACAGTTCATGATTATTCAGTTCTCTGTCTTTGTTTGCTGATACAAGTTCAAACCACGTTGTTACGGCCACATAGGTATTTTGTCTTTTTCTTGTACTTTCTACCCTTCTGTAGCCCCACCCAACTTGTGCTACACTTGATTGTCAGTTGAGGTGGACCTGGCCAGGTCATTATATCCTGGGGACTGCTGATCGTGGTTCCTTTTGGTTACTGGCAGGGTTGAGAAATCCCATGGAGTTGCTTGTTTTTTAGGGTGTTTTCATGGATGGTTTGGGTCAGAGGTGTAGTGTTGTTCGCCCCATAGGGCCACCCAAGGGTGGGGCTTAACACACGTCTATGTCAATACATTAAACATGTTTTATTCTGAGTTCAAATTAAGCACACACAAACAATTGAATATTAATGGCCACAATTGGTTTTTCTCCTTCAGCAGCATTCTTCTGACCTTGGCTTACATCCAGCTTCACATTTTTCTTTTCCTCCTTCCTTGAATACTTGCAACGTTTTTTTTACTTAGCACCATAAATCATACTCAGTTTAGGTTAGGAGCTTCAGAAACATCATAAAATAAATTAAGATTCAAATTGTATTTGTCACATACAAAATCATACATGGTACAACATGCAGTGAAATGTTTCCTCTGCATTTAAGCCATCCAAGCAGTGAACACATACCCGGAGCAGTGGGCAGCTCTACAGCGCCCGGGGAATCATCCATTCACATACATTCATATGTGATCATAGGTTTTTCACATGATTATCTGAGCAAAGTGTGATTACTTTTGAAAAACATGTGAAAGTGAATTCCATTGTTACACCTTAAATATTACATGAGAAGTAAATCTATTTGACATTATGTGAATAATACACTCACTGGCTACTTTAAAAGGAACACCAGTAACAATGCTCATGCATACAATTATGCAGACACAGGTAAACAGGTAATGTTCACATCAAGCATCAGAATGAGGAAATAATGTGATCTCAGCGTCTTTGACATAGTCATTGGTGCCAGTTGAACTAATTTGAGTATTTCAGAAACCTGCTAGGATTTTCACAAACAACAGTCTGTAAGAATCTAAGGAACAAAACACCAGCCATGAGGAAATGCCTTGTTAATGAGGGTTGGAGGAGTATTGACTAGTTTGAGATGACTAGAAGGCTATAGTAACTCAAATAACCACTCTTTAGAGGCATGGTGAGCAGAAAGGCATCTCAGATTGCAGAACAATTATTGAGGGGTCTACACACCACATTGGGGTCCACTCTTGTAAGCCGAGAACTGGAATCTGAGGTGTCAGTGGGAACAGGCTTAAAAAAGTCGGACCGTTTAAGAAGATAAAAACATCACCTGGCCTTTTGTCAATCTTCAACTGCCTAGTTTCTGTTTTTATAGCATTTTGGCAGCCAGTATCTGATTGCAAGCTTATGTTAGGTTTGTTATGGCATGTAAGAGCTTCAAACAGTAACAGTACCTTTCATTATCTAGTGTGTTTGTAGATAATTTGACAGTTTTTACTTGTCAAACTGGCTTTTTAACCAACATGCTTTTTGCAAGTAGATCTCCTGTTGATCTGTTGATGAGAGAGGAGAATGACCTGGCCTGAGCTACATTAAGTCAAATAAGCACTCTTTTAACACTACAACAGTGGTGAGCAGAACACACATTTTTCCCCATTCTAAAGTTTGATGTGAACATTAACTGAAGATCTTGAACTGGATCAACATTATTTTATGCTTCTGCCACATGATTGGCTGTCTGGATAACTGCACAAATGAGCTGGTGTAGAGTTGTTCCTATAAAACTGGACAATGAGTGTGTGTTGTTTTTAACAGAGGTGCCAAAGCATATTATTGGTGGAAATTTTCAGTTTAGGTCAATAACCGATTTTTTTTTTTTTAAACATTTCTGTTTGCCAGAATTTAGCCACAGTGACATCTGACAGATTTGTTCCGGACAGCCAGACAAATACACTCTAAACATAGAACAATACTTCAAAATGTGTTGGACTAATAAATGTATGTATTTGTTTTATATTGATTTTCAGAATTGCTAAACAACTAACTAAACAATCCAATTAAGTGTGAAATGCTGAAAACTGTGTTTGATTTTAGTCTATATATTCTACAGTTTTGATAACCTTGACTCAAGGTCTTGTCTTTATGTTTAAACAAACGGAAAAGTACTTTGTAATGACAACTTATTTTTCTGAACAAATATACAATAGGTAATCCTACTCTTATTCTGGAGTAATTTAAAAGCATCCACTTTTCTACCTTTATAGCCAATATCACCACTGGCATTGCTGGACATTCTAAATGAAATAATTAAAGCACATAGCTTTAGGAGAAGCTATGTCAAAATCCATTAAGAATCATCTCAAAAATGCCTTAGAAGCAATAACCTTACCTATTTAGGTATAATGGACCTGCAGCGGTGGGCGCTACATGAATAATGTGTTTAATAGACTTCAGTTTCTTTTGTCTTCCTCTGAAAAAGGAAAGAATAGACAGAAATGTCAGGGGGAATGAGTAAGGAAGAGCTAGATTATTGCTTTTGAAATTACCTTTACAGCCATGGCCTATGCCCCTGTAGAAGAAGTGTTTGGACATGATAATACATCACATACATACATATAAGCCCTTAGGTTTCAGATTAAAAAAAGTCAAGACCTGATAAAGTAGATATTTTTTGCTTTAGGTCATATCATTGGTGTAAGCCAGTACCAAAGTAGACTTCATTCATAGTAAGCTGTAGGTAAACACTCATTAATAGCACTTATCTGACAGCCTCCTTAAAACCATAGGCAGCAGATCATATATGTCAAGTAGTGTTCAATTTCAGCATTATAATGGATCCATATAAAGAGAGTAGTGAGGGAGAAATGAGGAAAATAACACAAGGTAAAGTAAAGGTAAAGGTAAAGATTGCTCTCTCCACTGCAATCAGCAAATGCATAAGTTAAATCCTCTCCAATTTCTTTTCCCGCTATTGCTTTGCCCGCTGTGATCCTTCCTGCTGCTGCAATTTACCTTAGACATTTCTGATCGGTGCTGAGGAAAACACTGCCAGAAAGAGAGGTCAGCTGGACCAAGCAGACGTGTACAAAATGGAGAAAAAAGCCAAAGCGAGTAATAAGCCAAAAAGCTCTGTGGCTCCATCAGAAAAGATGCAAAAGGATTCATTTCGAGTAATGTCATTCAGATCAGCCTTTGTAAAGCACCAAATACAAAATTCTAGCATTTTCAGAGACTTTGTGTGTGAATTTTGTCTGTGGTCTGTGAACACTTAAATTGATCTGTTTGGAGAAATAGAAAAAAAAAATTATATAAGTAATATTTATAAGTAAGAAAAATAAGTTACATTAATCTGGTTGCACAAGTGTGCACACTCTTTTATAATTGGGGATGTGTCTGTGTTCAGAATGAACCAATCACATTCAATCTCATGTTCAAAACCATTAACCATTAAACCATTCTTTTTTTTTAAAGTAATTCTCCTACAGCTGTCATCAGTAAAATTATTCTGATTACACCAAATAAAGACCAGCTGTTTCCGTAGGATTTTCAACACACATTTTTGGTTTCACCTGTCTGCTGAAGCCATGGTCCACAAAGAGCTTTCAAAGCCCCTATGGTATCTTACTTGTTGAATGGTATTGAGTAGGAGAGGGGTGTAAAAGAATTTCCAAAACATTAGATGTGCCATGGACCACTGTGAAGGCCATCATCAACAAGTGGAGAACATGGAGCACCACATTGACATCACCAATAACAGGATGTCTAAAATTTGCAAAGGAACATGTCAAAGAAACTTATCAGGGAGGCTGCCAGGAGACCTACAGTAACATTAAAGAAGCTGCAGGAACATCTGACAAGTACTGATTACTCTCTGCATATGACTACAATCTCTCATATTCTTCACACGTCTGGTTTATGGGATAGGGTTGCTAGATAGAAGCCTTTTATCACAAAAAAAAAACATCCGAGGCCAATTATAGCACCCTGAACCTTGTGAAAAAATGTATTATGGTCCAATGAAACCAATTCCAAAAATATAATAATTCCATAATTCCAAAAAAATTTGTTTGGCTCAAAAAAGAACACCACACCCAAGGTGAAGAATGGTGGTGGAAGCATCATGCTTCAGGGCTGCTTTTCTTTTATCAAGATGGAGGGAATCATGTAAAGCTACAAATACCAATTTTAGTGCAAAACATTCAGGTGTCCGTTAGTAAGCCGAAGATGAAAAGGACTTTCACCATTCAGCACGACAGTGACCCAAACATACCTCCAAATCAACAAAGGAATGACTTAACCAAAAGAAGATCAATGTTTTTGAATGGCCAAGCCAAAGCCCTAGCCAGAACTACAAATCTGTGGGGTGACCTAAGGCTGGATGTGTACAGGAAATGACCTCACAATTTGACAAATCAAGAATGTTTTTGGAATATTGCTAAGTCAAGATTGGCCAAGCTGATAAACTCTTACCCAAAAAGACTGAGTGGTGTAATAAAATCAAAAGGTGCTTCAGCAAAGTATTAGTTTAGGGTGAACTCACTTATGCAACTAGGTTCTTGTTAGTTTTTTTATATTATTTTTTCCCTAAAAAGGTTTCTCATTGTTTTTCACTTTATTTGTATACTTTGAAATTTGATCTGATGTAATTTATCTTAGTGTCATTCTTTTACTTTACCAAAACTTGGCATTTTTACAGGGGTGTGTAGACTTCATATATCCACTGCAAGTGGTCTACCAGAGCAATAACTGTTTCTGCAAGGTAGCTACTATTGGAGCACTAAATTATTAGAGTTGGTGGAAACTAAGTAAATCTTAACTGAGGACAGACCTAAAGCTGAGGCCTTCGACTGAACTGGAAGAACGTGCTCTAGCTGCAGAACCAGGTTTCAGTGGACTGAACACCTACTTGAAAATAACTGTAGCAGAGTTGATAAATGTATGAAAAAAACTAGTCACAGTTCAAGTGACTCAGTTCAGAGTTTGTGGTGCTAGTCAAACGTGGTAACATGAAGCACCACTACGAAACAAATCACAACCACTTCAAATTTATAGCCATAAACTAATCCTTAATGTTTAAGTATTAAAGGGTAACTGTTGTTGCCTTTAGTTTCTTACCTGGACCTTTATAAAGAAGGATTTTTATGTAACTGGACCTTCACAAATTCTAGGGTCTGTGGTGCAAATTATTCAAGCCTCAAACTTTACATGCAGGACTTTCAATGACTGATGTTTTTCACAGAAAGCCATCATATTCCTATTGTAAACCTTTTACTTATTTCAAACCTTTTACCCACCCACACCACAACACCTTGGGTCTCTGGGTTTTGGGCTAAAAATATATATTTTTTAATTACAATCCATTAAATCCGATCGTACAATGGCTATGCAAATGCTAGCTGAGCTTTTTTTTATAGGAATATAAATGCAGTAGAAGGATAGTGCACATCACTGGACAATAGATTTAATCTACGCCTCTTCAGTAAGTGCTGAGACTGCCTCTTAAATACATTTCAGCTTCTTTTGAGGCTCCCTGGAGACCTTTACATTCTCCCACGCACACACACAAACCAGATTTCTTTTTTCAGAATGCAGAGTGGACCGCCTGATACCTTGAGTGTTTACGGCATTGTTACAGGATTACGATGTTTCAGAATGTAGGAGATTTTCAAAACGAACAAGTTATGTGTCGCGACCCGAAAACACTGGTTAAATCTGAAGTCTTCTCCATATTCATTAACTACTTTTCCAATGATCTATAAGGCTACTCAGGGGACATTACAGTACATAGGCTAGAGCTAGCATCTCTTTCCTTCAGGTCAAGTGTATTTTTAGAGCGTGAATCAGGTGTGTCAATACCTGGTTCCTGAGCAGACGAGAAGATCGATTTACTCTTACAATCACTGTCACTGTCCTTCTGTTAATCAATCCTACACAATTACATAGCCTAAGGTGACATCAGCTAAAATGGAGCAAAGAATCGCAAGTAAGGTGATCGCAACTTGAAGGATATAATTATGCATGACACTGGAGATGGAAGTGATATACAAATCCTTGGACAAGTCTTTAAGCTCATGTATACTCTCAGAGACGGCTTCTAATGTGTCTGAGTAATTTAATGAGTGTCAGATAGCATTAACAGTGATTATGAAACGACTTCTGCCATTTTAGGTCACGTTAGCTAGTTAGTGAAGATTATGAACCTTTTTTAAAGACTTCTCTTGCAAACTATATGAGGTTAGGTAATGTTAGCTAGCTGGGTAATATGAAAGTTATGAAGATTTGTTATGACTTAAAAATTCTGTAAGGTTATGTTAGCTAGCTGAGTAGTGTTAGTTATGAAGATTATGAACATTTATTATTATTTAAAAACCTCTAATAAATCCTGTCAAGTTGGTTCATGTAAGCTAGTTTGTTAGTGTTAGTTGCCAAGATTATGATTTATCATCAATTATAAAATTCTGTCTGAATATCATATGCTAGCTTGCTGGCTAGCAATAGTGATGAGCTTTGTCAACATTTATTATGAGTTAAAAATCTCAGAAATTCGGTCGGATATTGACTTAATATAATTGACTAATTCAGGGGAAAGCCCAGTAAAATGTTCCTATTGAAGTCAAATAAGTGTTCTGTGATCTATAGACAGGCTTTATTGGAATCCATTTAATTTGGTTCTTTCCTTTGCTCAGAGACAGCTGATTGTATTCACCAGTTAATTATCCGGTTTAAGAGTCTCTCCTTGAGCAGGAACATTTCCACATTTTGATGCCCTTTAGTTCAAAGTTCTGCACCCTTGTTTTTTGGGCGCACCACTAGATGATACCAATTATGGCCTGTTATGTCACAGTTGTGACTGTTGTGAGTGTAGTGGAATTGAATTACAGTAAATGGTGCAATGCCAGTCACTTTTACAAGCAAGAAACATACCACAGTGTTTTGGAGCCAAATAATAATAATAATAATAATTCAGGATATCACCATAAGCATTTTGTCAAGATGCACTGCTGGCACACAACAATTTGCAATTGTCATCAAACCTTAACACACACACAACAATTCAACAAAACTGAACAACTTTTTTATCTATCATCTATCATCAATCTATCATACTGCTAACACAGAGACGAACAGCCATTCACACTCACATTCACAGTTATAGGCAATTTAGTGTAGCCAGTTGCCCTAATCTGCATGTCTTTGGGTTGTGGCAGGAAACCCGAGCACCCAGAGGAAAGGCACTGGAGTGTTGCCTTATTGTCTATGATGTTGCATTAGTAGTAAATCATAAACTCATAATCATTATCATGAATCATAAATTGTTACTTAACAGCTTGGTGTGTTTTTCAAGCTAGTAGTTGATTAAATCAAGCTGGATTTTTCAGAAGGAAAAATATCAATCTATTAATTAACATTAATAAAGACTTCTAATTTGATGCCAAATCCACTGTCTAGCCAGAATACTGCAATAATTTTACGAAGCCTGAATTGTTAGTGTCCTCAACAAAACATCAAAAAGACTCATTGACGCATTAAAATATTGAGGTGATAGCATGCTTTATTAAAAACATTAGTAGAGCTGGAAGCCAAATGAGTTTCTAATAGCATTGTTGGCAATATGCTCCTATGTTTTAATGGCTTTTCATGAGGGATGCAAGCAGGCTTGACCCTGAGAATCCTTCACTAGCATAACTGTGATGTGATTAACCTTCCTCAGATTGTATATTTAAGAATGTAACATATTTAGCTAGCATGAGCTAGATAAATTTATTTCTGTTTACATTCAGATCTGTGAACAAATCTATTCATTTTGTGACTAATTAGTCAGCCACATTATTCAAGTTTTCTGTTTGACTGAGATATAAACCCTTCTACTCAGTCACATTACTAAATCGCTCTACTCCCGTAGATACGTCGATTTTTCTCAATTATGCATGTGGTTAAAGGTTAATGGTTTTAATTCATTCTTAAGCATTTCTTAGAGATGTAGCATATAGACAATCCCTACCAATTAGCATTTTAGAGACATAGAGTCAGCAGCCTGTCACATGAAAATCTCTTAATTATTATAGACTTTTGTTTATTAAATTAAAACAATATTAAAGAATGGTAGGATGCACAGGATAAAATCTGCTCTCAAGTCCAAAGTCTAAGTCCAAATTCTACTCACATTTTTTAAATGCCATTAAATCACTCACACTGTGAAACCCTTTAGAAAGATCCTAAAATGATAAATAATAAATGTTTACTGGCAGGAACATTTCAATCGATCCCTGTTTCACCTCAGCATTAACCCACCTACAGGCCAAACAGCTCAAGAGGCTGATCAGTGAGCAAGAGTTCTGGACGATGGTTCTCAAATCAAAACCCCATCCTGAAGATGGAGGAAAAAAACCAAAATAAAATAGAGAAAGGACTGATTACATCTTTAAAAGACAAGGAGCAAATGATTAAAAGCACATGCGATAATATCACAGCGCCATTTCCAGCTCTACCCCGAGAGACAATGAATGAGAAATGTTGGAAAAAGATCTGTGTCAGTCAGTCTCTGATAGCTTTCTGAAGAGCCAAATCAAAACTGGAGTGGTGTTTTTTTCTAGTGTCCACAGATTGAATCCTGTCGCATGGCATAGTGTGGAAGGCTGAATGCAGTGAGTGGAATACATAATAGCCCAGAGATATTACAGTATTTGAGATTGTCTTTAAGAAACATGTCTTCTTCAAGAACACATAAATAGCAACAAGACTTAATTCGGAATCAAAACACAACAGACGTTAGTATAAGGTACTGTTCAGCCCTGGTATTATATGCCACAATATATTTGTAGTGTGAACACTATTGCATCCTGATGCAGCATTAACAACAAGACCACCTAGTTTCCAGTGTTGCCATTGACTGTGTGAGCCTTGTTTTTATTGTCCAATCTAAGTGCCTGATGGTAGTGTTGTAGTACTTGAGTCCGGTCTTGGTCTCGAGACTGGTCTCGAGACCACGTTTTCACTTATGTGATCTTGTCTCAGAATTGAAAGCAATTTTACTCGATCTTGAATTGGTCTAGAGCAGCATGGCTTTGACTCATAATTTTAGAAGGAGACCTTGAGACCATTTTTTCCCCACCTCAGTGACCATGATAAACTTTTCCATTTCTCCTACTCTCAAAATAATTACACACATTAAAAAAACAATAAAATTAATCCATACATGGTGTGCCTCATAGAGGACAAAAACACTTACACTTACATTGACAGCTATGTAATGCCATTAAATGCATCCTAGTATGCTGTAATCATTAACACACTAATGTGAGCTGGTCAAAATCAATCTCCAAAACTTTTATATCATATTCAGCATTGGGATACTTTTTGTTTTTTAACTTTTAACTTCAGCAAATGAGCAGGTTGACCCCAGCTGAGCACCTTTCACCTTTTCTTTAGAGAATACATGATTCCGTATGAAGTGGGTAGACATTTTATGTTACATTTTTGTTTCAACTCCCTCTCGGTGTCTCTGGTGAGTAGAGACGAATGCAAATGCAGAATCAAGGTTTGTTAAGACAACCACAAATAAAACTATCACTTAGAGAACCAAAGAAGCTTGACAGAAGAATTGCACAAAAACTGGAACTTAACTAGTGGTAGTAATTAAACACAACTCAAAACAGGTACTAGTGATCAGGGTGATGTGCAGGGGCTGATGGGAAATATAGTCCAGATGTCCAATCTGGAAGTGATGCTCGAGGCACAATCCGTCTCTGATGCGACAGTAGCGAGCTGGAAATGTAGTGAAGTGTAGAGAGAAATGCTTCGTAGCCAACAAGCCCCAATCCCTCCTACAGAAATTTCACTTTTGAATATTAACTGGGGTGATGATAAATAAGTCAAATCCAAATAAAATCCAATAAATAATAACAAATCCATGGTCTGGTCTTGAAAATATACCTTAGACCTTAGACTTGGTCTCTCCTCCACCAAAGACTCAGTCTTGACTTGGTCTCAAATGGTATTGGGCTAGAATTTTTTTTTGTTTGTTTGTTTGATTTGGCAGATTTGCTCAATCTTGTTGTCCTGAAATGCAAAAAACACATTCGATACTTGGCCACTTGTGACTGGGGACACTTTAGACCAATGTTAATACCAAGTCTGAACAGAGCCTGTAACTGATAAGAATTAAAGATTGAATAATATACACTGCTAGTCACAGGGTTGCCTTTTTTTTCCTTGTACTAACCAGGAAGGGTGAAAGTTATCATATGCTTTACTGTACAGTTACGCAACCGGAACCCAGCTGAGCTGTTTCTGGAAAAGATTTGGCATCTAAGCAACACCACATGCCACTGAGAATCTCTGAAGAACTCCCAGAAGAACTCCTCTCTGGATAACTGTTTGCATGGAGACACTTTGTGTAACAGTTATAGATGCTGTGCTTTAGATTATTTTTAGGTATGCTGTAGTTATTTTAGGTATTTTGAGCTTGGGTTACTGTCTGAGTGGCTTTTCTACATGCCAGTAGGTGAACTGTGAACTTTAAATTGCCACTAGATGTGAATGAGTGTATTCCTGCCTCATTCCCAGTGTTCCCAGGATAGGCTCTGGATCCACCTGGATCTATTGTTCACTCTCTTAACTACATTTTCTATGTTATGTTTGCATACTACATCTATTAGTTTCACTTGATTCATGAATATGATTTAATATGAATAACTGCTTATTAAAAAGTGCCCTCTAATATTTGACAAGCAATGTAGCCTGAAAGATTATAATTCTTCATACAGCAGGAGTGCTACAGCAGGACAGACAGTAGTGCTGGCTGTAATTTAAATCCCAGGTTTATACTCATTCATTTCTATAGGACCAACTTACATAGAGACCTGCACAGAGAACATTTAAATGTAATTTAAAGCCAATAAAATTTGTTATTTAACAAAAAAATAATTACGCTCATTGACATAGCAAAGTAAAACCCACCCTGTTGTTTTTTATTCCTTACTGAACATATTTTTTAAGTTTTTCTGCTTTGTGTCTGTGTGTATTCTACATTTTTCAGGGTTGGTCGGCTTTTGAAGACAACAGTGTGTGTTTTTTCTAAATGAAAGACATTTGTCTTACTTGTCAGTTCTTAACCCTGTATTTCCCACACTTTACCATCTCTAATGTGCATAAACAGACACATTGGGGTCATTCCCTGCCCTGCCTGTCTCCCATGCCTGTAGGTCTGAGGTCTCTTTCTGATGCGAACCCAAAATGGTGGCTATGAAATTTGACATTATGTTTAGAGTTTAATATTGAATTGGTTGATTTGGCATGGAATGACCCATCGATCAGTTATGAAATATATATATTACGCAAGCCATAGATACGTAAGTAAAGATCTGGTATGTGGTCTTGTCTCCAGATTGTTCTGTTGCTGTAATTTATCACGAGCCCAACCTATCACAAGCCAGTTGGAGTCTCTGAGAAGTCCCAAGCAATTAATCCAATTAGCACGGAGAGTGTCTGAAGTTTCACATACAGTGGGGAGGACTGGGCTTCTTCTTGTTAGCATTATTTTTGGCCTTGATGTGTCACCGGTGAGAGAAGAGAACAGCACGCAACTCTTACAGCATCATCATTGTCACTCGGTAGACCCCCTCTCCCCACATGACACGTTCTCTTATACACCGCATCACACCTCGGGCTTCACTTATCATCAATCCCCTGCTGCCCTGCAGAAGCCTGTCCACGCACGTTGTCACATGGGTACCACTCTGCCCTGGCTTTTAATAGCCCTTATTTTCCCGTCTGTTTGAAATGTGATTATAGTTTTTCAACATTTCTAAACACTTCAAAATATATTATCTTAGCGAGGGGAAATTTCTTGATTACAGTCACATTTATCTCGTGTTTGCTGTTATAAGATTGCAGTTAACCAAAGCTTATTTGTTTATTAAACCAATTTTTTTTACTCAAGCCTAAAATAGTCTACTAGCAGATCATTACACATTTTAAGCACTTATTTTAAGAAAGACGAAAATTTATCCACCAACAATATAAGAAAACTTGAAGTTTGAAATATGGAAAAAGTTTGAAAAATAGTTTTAAAAATTGCATATTTGCTTTACTGTAATCTTATTGTAAAAATATAGGATGTATTTAACTATATGGACAATATTTCCACTTGCTATGGTATAATTGGTTTACAGTGTACTTAGATAATAGTGTACTTAATGTACATAAACATCACTTATGTTTAAACTTTTATTAATATAAAGAACTAAAAGGGGGCCACATAAATTGGTTTAAATCCTCCAGTCCCAGCTCTCTGTAACATGATAACTATTTGTTTGCATCAGTTCAGCAGTATATGTTCAACAAAAAGGAAAAAAGAGAGGCTGCTGAGGGAATGACTGTTTATGTCTTCTATGACATAAGTGACAACAGGAACTAACTTTATGGACATTCCAGAACATTAGGTAAAATATAAATGGGCAAAATGTATGGGTTTAATAAAAATGTAATTGTTGGCAAATTGTTGTGATATAAGAAGAATTAATCATTTCAGGACCAGCTTCTGAAGGAAAGTAATCAACTATATGGTAGTAATGATCACACCACTCTGTCATTATATATAATTTTCCTATAACAGCAAGTTATACCGTACTTAACATGCACTATCTGACTATACATTTTATTACGTTGGCTTCTTCATCTAGATTTATAGGGTACAAAACCAACCTTTGCCCTTGACTGTATGTTAATCTTATTGGATTCTTTTATTTATTATCATGTTTTGTAGCCACTCTTGTTTTTAACATGCCATACCTCTCTGAACATAAGCTTTAGTAGAGTAGAGTTATATATTGCCATAAAATAAAAAAAATAAAAAAATGCTCTAGGTCAATGGGATATCCATTATTATTAAGTAAACAGATCCTAATCTGAAATAAGGAAGCTAAAAATGACTTTGGGTTATTTTTGTGTGCTACTTTTATGAGATGTCATGTGCTGTTCTCTCCCTGTATCCCTGAAAGGAATTGTGAACCTGTGACGAAGAGAAAGGCAGGCTGCAGAAGCGTCATGTCATCCTTTCACCAATTATGTTTTGCAATACTGCAGTAAATACAGGGTTTTGTTCCACAGTAATGAGTCGTCTCTTGCTCTTTCTTCAGAGTCCAACACAAAGTTTGAGGTCACATAAGAGTTTGATGTCTTCCACTTTCACTGCCAACGCAATGGGAGACGAACAAAACATCCTCATGCTTCTGCTTCGCTTCCACTATACACACACATAATGAACATGCAGACCTGTGGATTCACACGTTCATGTACTTCTCAGAATCTTTTCTTGCAGTCTAGCAATCAAGGTTGCTACCCATTTGGCAAGTCAGCGCTTCACTGCAGTGTACTTTATCAAAAGGAGATGAGAGTGTTCCATGTTATAGAACAGAAATTCATGAGCAAGCATCATAGGAAGAGGATTATGACTAATAAATCTGTTAAATCAGAGATTTAGATGGAAATTTATTCAAATAAGCAATTGAATATTTGTGTGCCGCACTGAATGAGTGAACTGTAAACACCCAGGAATTTAATGTCAAAAACTTGATATTATAGTTGCTCCAGTATCTAATACCAGCATTTTGTAAATGTTTATCATACTTGATATTCAGGCTCTTTCATACAATCTTTAACCGATGTAAGCAAGATGTAAAGTATATTTATGGAACACATTGAAAGGCATAACTATCCAGGATAGGATTTTTCATAAACTCCACACTGACCCACCTCACTGTCAACTTCTAATCTCTGTTATGTTGTATTTTCATTCTTTCTCAAGATTTCATATACCTGATATGTTGGAGGAAGGAAAATTGGCAGGCGTAAAGATCTGAGCAACTTTGACATGGACCAGATTGTGATGGCTAGATGACTGAGTCAGAGCATCTCCAAAAACTGCAGGTCTTGTGCAGAGTTTCCTGTATGCAGTGGTTGGTACCTAAGAAAAGTGGTCCAAGGAAGGACAACCAGTGACCGGTGACAGGGTCATGGGTGCCCAAGTTTCACTGATGTATTTAGGGAGTGAAGGCTAGCCTGTCTGATCCGACCCCACAGAAGAGCTACTATAGAACAAGGTGTCAGATGATATAGTATGTTGCGGCTTGCTGTGCATGTGTAGCCACAGAGGTCAGAGTTCCCATGCTGATCCTTAGCCACTGCCAGAAGCACTTATCATGGACATGTGAGCATCAGAAGTGAACCATGGAGCAATGGAAGAAAGTGGCCTGGTCTGATGAATCACATTTACTTTAGCATTATGCAGACAGCTGGGTGCGTGCATGAACGTCGCTTACAAGGACAAGAGATGGCACCAGTATGCACTATGGGAAGAAGGCAAGCCGGCAGAGGCAGTGTGATGCTCTGGGCAATGTTCTGCTGGGAAACCTTGGGTCTTGGCATTCATGTAGATCTTACTTTGAAATGTATCACCTACCTAAACATTATTACAGACAAGGACTCGCTTTCATGGACGTAGTCATTTACTGCTGATTGGGACTGGGAAAGCAAATTTTTGCAAATCATAGGCTACATTCTGCAACTATATTATCAAGAAGTTACAGTTTTCTATATTGCATTTGATTGGAGAGGGTGGATATAAGAAACACCCCAAGCTTCTGAAACTACCGAGGTCTAGACCTCATTGTCCTCATAGGTAGTTACAGCCTTGTGAGCTTCCACAGCTTCCTATCAATGTGAAAGAGCTGTGTGTAGAGTGATTTGTTCATAACCAAATCATTTGCGTCACACTTTCCAACTAGGAGCTCCAAAATAGGACACACTCTAAATTTCTAAAAAGTATGAAAATCATACAACAATCACTTATTATGCCAGGTGAACATAGAAATTGTGCTTCACCACATTTACACTACCGGTCAAAAGTTTGGACACACCTTCTAATTCAATTATTTCTTTATTTTTATGACTTTAAAAGAGA
>JAQQZR010000015.1:5010490-5033615 GCA_030068235.1 Notoglanidium macrostoma
CCCTGTGTCTGCTGAGATTGGCTCCAGCTTTCCTCGTGACCCAGACGGATAAAGCGGTATAGATAATGGATGGATGGATAATGATAATGATAATAATAATAATAATAATAATAATAATAATAATAATAATAATAACAACAACAACACTGTAAACCACTCCAAATTTGAAACAGAAAGATAAAAAGACACTATACAAAAGAACCCCTAATCTTATTTACCAGCCAAGAACATTTCCAGTCCTTTTCCTAATGTGATTAAGAAATCCTCAATTAAGTGGGAAAATCTGACAGTGTTATTTGTCTTCAGATGCTGCTGATGATGACCAGTCTCAGCGTAAAAGTAAGATCATCCTGCTTTCTGATTTCCACTCACTTCTGATAATTCTCCCTTCCTCAAAAATGATCTCATTGTATGCCTTATGGTTTGATTTCAGGAGAAATGCATGACATCTTCGTGGGACTAATGGGACGGCGAAACAGCGAAGACGGTGAAAACATATATAACTGCAATTACCTGCAATCTGTTTTAGGAATTTGCAGACACAAGTGTATATCTTCGCTAAGTGCATAGACCAAAAAAAAAATCAGTGCAGAATTAACACCTGTGTAAGTTCATCTGGCTTTCTCAGTTGTTAATTCAACCCTGGGAGTTGCAAGTGTGAATTCCCATCAGCTTAGATGTGTTGTATTCACACTGACAGACGCAGAACGTCCATGGAGGAAAGACTACCCAGAGGCACGTGGCCTGTTCTTTAACAAGTGCAGACTGAGGTTAGTGTTGTAACAGGCCTTGAAAACTGCAGCACATGCTTGCATTATTGTTAACTAAAGCCAATGTTTTTCATTGCAGGTTTCGTCGTGGGTTATAAGCAAAAATCCTCTGGATCAGCTGTGCCATTCTCACAGGATTAACTCCTTTTCATGACACACTTTGCAAAAAAAAAAAAAAAAAGATTAAAATAATTACACAATAGCAATTATTCAAAATTACATTTGTCAAAGGGTGATGATTTATGTTGAACTGCAACTAGAACTTACATAGATTTGTATATACCAGTAGTGGTATATAAATCTCTAGAAACAACATCTTTACCTGACTATATTTATTTGTTACATTAACTTTCTAATGTAAAAAAAATACACGATTTTTGTAAATAAATGTATTATTTAATTGAGCTTGTCATTGATATACAGAAACACACGGGACATTGTATATATTGAGATATCAATATATTTGAAAGCTCTAGTAGCTTCAGCAGTGCAAAACAGAGTATTGTTTAAAACCCAGTTATACTGTAAGCTCCACATTACATGCTACATATTTGTGTAGCATATATAAAAGATAAAAATCCATACAATTAATGTGATTTACATGATATAAGGTAGAGATGAAATGTTTAGGCTCAAAGTTGCCTGTGAAATATTTGTGTGTCATCCGGCTGCGTGCGCGCGTTATCCGGCTGTGTGTAACCAGCAGCAAGTCTTTCATAAGCAACTTAGGACACAGGAGGCAGAAAAATTACTCACAATTTAGAGTTGAATGGCACTGATGTGTAGAATTATTCAGTCTAAAGTGGTGTTATGTTGAAAAAAATAAACACAGACTGACATTTTTATTTCTCTCCTGCCACATCCAGTCCTCATCAGCGTTAATACATACATAATACATTTGTATGGAGTAGATTCTTGGTGGATTAAAAGGAGGGTAAAAGCAGCAACAACAACAAAAAAAAAAAACACACTGGAATATTTTTAATTATTTCTTGATCAGCTCTCTAATCTGTATGTTGTGATGAAGTAGAAATAAAGTAAAAGCACTTGCACACATTTTTTTTTTCCACAAATAGCCAAAGCTCCAGTGCAGAGTCAGTAAACCAGATCAGATGTAGAGGAGCCTTTATTAGTATTAAAATAGTTTCTTTGCAATGAGAGTCACAGAACACAGACACCAGCAGAAATAAAGAGAAATCATCACACCATAATACTCCAGAGAAACTACCTCAAATTTAATACAAGACAATTAAAAAAGGAATGATGTCACTTGAAACACAATAACTTAAGAGAAAATATTTCAAATGGTGAGTGTTCATTTCTCAGTACAAAAATATTTCAGTAATAATTAATACATTATTACAATGTATGGTGAGGCAGAATGTCAAGATACACCATTATAATCATCATCATCATCATCATCATCATCATTATTTACATTGTCCTACTTCTCCCAGCAAACACAGTAAAGCAAAAAATGAATGAAATGAATGAAACACGGACACCAAATGAATATCTGAATGATTATCTCTTACAAAAGATGCAATCAAATGTCCACTGCGGAAATGAGACTCTTGAACAGGTGTTGTTGTCCAGAACATCAACATTAAATGTTACTAGACTTCCTTGGCAGAAATTACATTAAAATTCAAATTAAAATGAAGGTGAAGAAAACTAGTCTACATGATGTGGGACTTCAGACTGCCTTGGAGTGAGGGCATGGGGTTGCAGGAAAATAATCACTGACTGGGTGGTGTGAATGCAACCCGAAAAACAAATCCAATTTATTACTGGTCAAAGTTGATTCACTTCCTATAACAGTTCACCCAAAGAAATGTTTCCCTCTTATACCACAGCACTTTCTCAACGATTGCCTTTTTTATTTATTAAAGAACAGGATACTTTAATCCGTTTTAAATTTACATTTCATGTAAGAGAAACATTATCACTTACATTACAACAGCTATAAAAATGTCACGTACTCAGTAATGAAGACTCTCCTGGGGTGGAAAGTTTACGGACTGTAACAAAATGCTGACACTGAAGACACCTTCCATAAATGTTCCATAACCAAACATCTCTTTACAGAAAAATCTGTATCATTATCTTTAGAAACAAAAACGTGTTAGAATGAGTACATTAATATGAACTTGCCTTGCAGTAGTCAGGGAAAATGAAGCAACACCTGACCAATCAGAACTGAGGCTTCAACAGTACAATTCTGAATAAACCAGTTTCCCTTCCTTTAGCTTCTGAGGAGTACACGTTGCCTTTCTCTACATAAAACACAACATTTTCAGCTTCCCGATGATGTTTATGGCTGGCTCTCTTTTACAGTTGCAGTGCTGTTGCTCCAGTTACTGTTTGCTGGCTTATTCTCTTGGACTGTCTTTTGTACCGAGTCACCCTCTGTATTCCCCTCTCCCTCTGGCCTTGCCTGGATGGGCTGTGTCGGGTTGGACGCCTTTGGTTGTGCTGCTGCATGCCGCGTTACTTTCACAGGGACCTTCCCCGGTCTCTCAGTGTTAGCTTTTGAGATGAGGAGAGCTGGATCTGGAGGCTGGTAGCGGTACTGGTAGCCGTAAGGCCGTAGGTGGTGTGCGTAGTACTCCAGTATGTACATCAGCTCAGCGTCCACGTAATGGAAGGACACGGCGAGATCTGAACAGCACCGTGGACCCTGTGAACAAATATCACACAGGATGATGCCAAGATGATCATGAAGAACAATTCAGAATAGCATCTGCGAAAAAGAATCATAACTACAATTTCAGCAATCACAACAATGAGACTCCGTAGAATAAATTTCATACTACAGCAATGCGGCATCAATAAATCTGCCAAGTTAGAAGGTGTTCATTCATTTTCTTCAACAGCCGCTCTGACGAAAGTGATGTTTTATGAGAGGAGTCTTCAGTGTCAGGAAGTTTTCCTATCAAGAGAGATTCTTCAAGACAGATGATTTTGTAGTTACTGGGTAACATGACATGTGTTTGTCTTCTTAACAAAAGAGAAAAAACGAGAAGCTGGTAAGTGAATGAATGAATTATTTTAGAGCGGTGAAAAAAAGGAACTTGCTAACACCCTGTCTAAACAGCACTGTTTGCACACTTTTTTTTGTGTTGTCTTTGCCATGTTTGCACACTTGCACTTTGTTGTTTTTGCCATGTGTGCACACTTGCACTTTATTGTTTTTGCCATGTGTGCACACTTGCACTTTATGTGGTCTTATGTTGTCTTCTGTTGCACACATGCACCTTTTGTACTTCGGTTGTCTTCTATGTAGCACCTTGATCCTTGAGAAACGTTGTCTCGTTTCACTGTACACTGTACCACACGTATATGTTGAAATGACTGTAAAAGCCACTTGAACTTGAACTGGACTGTTCAGAACGGCAGGTTTGAGTACCTGGTCTTTTAAATGATAATGAGCAACTCATCACCCAACCCCCTTCTGCCATCAGCCAATCAGATACCACTTTCCTCATGAATATTTATGCATTTTTCCCTGCGTCTGGAACCATGAGTGGAGATACTCAGATGAGGATATAATTCTAATGACCTCCTCTTGTGACATAAAAAGGGGAGTCAAATCTAAACAGCTTTGTGAAGCATGTTTTCTGAAATAGGCAGCCCAAAAGAAACTTACTGGGTTGTATTATGTCAGAGTTTGTGGGTTGGTAGGCACTCTGGGTACCCAAATATATGTGCACAAGCACTGAAAAGTGAGTTTTTCATAATATGTCCCCTTTAAGCTCAATTACTAATCCCCCATGAGATCATAAATAATGTACAGGCACTGCACACGGTCACAAATAATTCAGTTACTGGAGTAATAATGATGTAACAGGTGCTCTTCCATAAAATCTTCATTTCAGTGTCAGGGGCAAACAATGTAGAATATTCATAGAGGCCACTGAAGAGACTGTGCCCAGGGCAACTCTATTTTGATCTTATTTCCCTTGGGCCTAAAGCAATAACTGGACTTGCAAGTGTATTAAGTTTTCCAGAGCATCTGATGCTTGACTGACATGTTCATTAATGGAAATTTCAAACGCATGGTCAGAGACTTACCAGTACGATGGGATAGTAGCAGTAATTCCAGTACCAGAAGCTTTTGGGGAAAATCTGGGTGATATGGTGCTCAGGGATGAATGGGTGGAAGGTCTCACGCTGTAGACTATCTCTTGAGTCTCCTGCCAATACACCCATCTTCTCCAAACACTGACCCATGGCCAGGTCCTCCACTGAGGAAGTGTGTGCACACACTTGGGTGCTGAAGCCCTGCACAAATCGTCTCAGTGCCTCCTTGCTGAGCACGTATCCAGCTCCGCCGCTCATGTAGCCCTGCTTGACATAGGGTTTGAAGCGCTTGCCGAAGAAGATCGGCTCCTCAGAGGAGTAGTTGGACAGGATCCAGCGCAGGTTGTCCAGCACCACAAAAGTGTCATCATCAGCCTTGAGGAACCAGTCTGCTTCATCGCCATGGTTCTTCAGGGCATAATGGAAGGCCCGGATGGTCTTCCAGTAGAGCTGATCACGTCCTTCTGCTGTTCCAAGGCCCACTGCTGGGAAGTCATGATCCTCCTCTGAGCTCATGAACAGCACTGTGTTGCAATGACGACTCCATGTTGCTTTCACGTGCCGCGCCCTTGATTGCAGGTTGTCAGGGCCGGTCATGACCCAGCACAGGATACGTACTTTTTTGTGAAGTTCATCTGCAACACGGCTGTCCTCTTCTATAGAAACAATTGGGAGTAATATTCTCAGTAATGCTGTTAAAAAAAAATACATGCTTCATTTCATGTTTGTACATTTCATGTAGATCTGTTCTAATGACAAGGAAAAGGAATAAAAGGGCAAACATTAGAACTAAGAAGAAGTACAAATAGTTCTGGCTACTATCACTGCCAGTAAGTAATTATAAATTACTTTATACATCTTACCCTAGAGCTATAATTACTAACTTTCTCATGCTACACTGCTGTTAAAGTCACATTCATAGCCCAGTAAAGTGGAGAACTGACGCACCTGAATGATGAGGGTGATTCAGGTTGATGACAGCAGAATGTTGCACCTTCAAGTTGACATTGCTGCTGTTCTGCTCATCCTGCTGTGCACTGAGCCACAGGCTGAAGCTTTGCTCGAACCACAGCTCCTTCAGGAAGAAATAAAGAGTGCAGTAGCCTACCAGGAAGCCCAGAGCGAATGCAAACCTGGAGTTCACCCCTTTCATGGCAACCTCTTCACCGTCAGTGGAAATCACTTAGGGGCAGTAAAGAAAAAGTATGAATGGTTTGAAGAAATGACATTTATGTTTTGTTGTTTAACTGCATCTTGCATTATTCAGATTATTCATGGAAAGACAGCATTATAGTGCAGCAGGTCATGTAGATGCCACACAGATGTGGGGTTTAGTCCGGAGTGTTGCATGGGTTTCTTCGGAGTTCTTTAGATTCCTCTCGATCAGACAAGCATGAAAGACAAAGTTAGTAAATTGTAGTTCAGCCCATGTACTTTGTACCTACAGTACTGCATGCATGAACTAAGTTATTGATATCCTCATATTGGCAACTCTCCAAGTCTTGCAAAGCAGAATAGAGCAGCATGCTTTAAAACAAACTGTATCCTGTTAGGCCTGTACTACAAGGCTTCATGGCCTCCATATTCATTCAGTGTTTGCTTATGAGATATTATCATATTAGCACATTATCCAGCTCTTAACCACATAAACCTGTTTGCTAACTGGGTATAATTATGTTCAGGTGAGGTTTAATTTTTTAATGAGGGTGGGTGTTTCTAAAATTACATAACTATTGAGGCATGACCACCAAATCATTCAAATGCACCATTATGTATACTCAGCAGGACCGAAAAAGGCACACGTTGACGGCAAAAGACAAAAGAAGAAAAGCTAAAGGCATCAAATATGCCAGAATGATGACCTGGCCCTCTTCCTCACCTGACTTAAATCCTACTGAGAACTTTTAGGCCATCCTCAAGTGTGAGATCTACAGAGAGGAAAGACAATTCACCTCTTTGAACAGCATTTGGGAGGATGTGGTGGCCGCCTAAGCTAAAATTTATTATGAACAGATCAGAACTGACAGATTCAATTAGAGCTGCAACTAACAAGTATTTTGATAACTGGTTAATCGATAAACTGTATAAAAAGACAAAAACTAATTTTATTTCCACAATTTTACTAAAATAAAAACCAAAACATTATTGCAAATTGACAATATTAATATAAATAGCAGCTCTTAATATACGTTATACAACATGTGCCAAAGATATATGCTCAAATTTTTAATAAAGTGCACCATTTTGTATATTTGAGCTGTTTGTACATTTGCATGTCAGTCCTGAGCTGTTAAAATAATACTACAAAGAAAAATATGAAAACAAACTAAGTGTTAAGAGGCTTTGCTACATCAAATGGCTTTAACAACAGGCCATGGTCTATGGAGGTATGCAGTAACATTCTCACACGCTCACTCTCTCTCACAGTATCTCTCACTCAGTCAAACACACATACACACCCTCTCACTTTCTCTTTCCCCAGGAACTTTGCATTGCAATGCAAAATGTTAGAATATGAAGGGCTATCATATGCATAAGTAGGACTTTGCTAGCCTAGCCAGTGTGGGATACTAATAAAATGAAGCTTAAGTATGTACGTTTAAGTAAGTATTTTTCTAAATCACCAAAGCGTATCCAACACACCTCTTTTTCTTTTTCATCTCATTTCTTTCTCTTTTTCATCCTTGAAAAAAAGAAGGCACTGACGCCACCGACCACGCATTGATGTTCAGCACCACAAACAGTGACCTGAACAAAGACAAATACACATGCTCCCAGGGTGGAGCTGCGCTCACACCCATTAACTGCTTTGTGCTTATGCGTATATAGACCGAAGGTCATCCTTGAGGAAAGAAATGGATGGCTACTAATGGAGAAGAGGTTGATGAACGCACAAGTGTTTGTGCAATAACCTACCTTCCTTTTCCTCTCCTCAGACATCTCAAAAGACTTGTACTTCAGGTCAGGGCTGAGACGCCATCACACTTAACTACATCGAGGACTGCTGATACACATATTGCACCACACCAGCACACACAACAGACATGAGCCAGAGCTTTCACTAATCAATGTGAAGTAAATTAACGGTTTCTTAAAATGTGTGACTTGCATTAATGCTACCATGTTGGGCATTTTCTATACAATAGCAGACAGGACACCCTTCAGTCCAATTTACATGAGCAGGCGTTAATAAGACTTTAATCAAATAGGTTCCAGGCTTTAGCAGAACACCTGTTTTAGGTTTTGTTTCATTGACAAAACTGTACTCCTTCGTTTTGGGTGTAGCACTGAAAAGGATTCAAAATTAAACTAATTACTTTAAGTGGCCTGAAAATTCTTGCATGCTACCGACTAAGCAGGAAGCCCTATGTGCAGATAAAAAATCCAGTAAGACAGGATGAAACTCCACTACCCAGATAAGTACTGATCTCAATACATGGTATGAGTGTAGTTAAACATAAACACTGCAGAAATGGAATGTAGAACTTTTTTTTCTCCTCTCCTTTTCAGGCTATTAAACTGGACTGTGTGTGTGTGTGTGTGTGTGTGTGTGTGTGTGTGTGTGTATACACACTGTGGTGCCAAAATCCCGTCAGACCAGATCCCAAACTCTTACACAAATTATTCTATATAAATTCTGTTCCACCACCTTGAATCACAGAACGCTATCAACAATTCTGTCACTGTAGGTCTGTAAGAATATCTCACTGCGTGGTAATGCAAGATTTAGGTGAGGATGAAAAGCATTTTAAGATGGTTACCTTGAATGACAAGAAAATCTTGGTATTTACCTTAATTCCCAGCACAGGACACCTGCGTCCTTTAAGTCACATCATCAAATCATAATAAGCAATCTGGATTAAAAAACAAACAAACAAACAGACAAACTAATGTTATATTCACATTGCACATGAAGGGAAGATATTCCTTGTTTGTTCACTAGGATTATTCTCAGCATACTCAAACACTAGATAACTTATCTACACCTGTATGAAATGTTAAGTAATGAATGGAGTTGGAATATTAGCGAATTTGAAATTCAAAGTTTGTTAACAGTATTCGTTTAAAAAAAATCTGTCAGTTGATCTTCTGTTTCTGTTGTTAACATTTCCCACTCCAGCGTGTTACCTCGTCGTTGTCCTTCTGTTTATCCGCCTGAAATATTATTCAGTTGTCATGTTACAAACGCATAAACAATCCAGCAAGCAAACATATCCAAACAAATATTAATGTGTGTAATAAAAACACCTTGCAGCTAATACCGCTCGTGCATATTTCCATTTGAGGCCTCCTTTGTGTGTACTTCCATTCACGCGCTGCGTTACCACCAGCTGCACTGATGAAGCATTTCATTGGAAGACCGGCGGCACTGTGCTGTCGGAAGCCCCGCCCACTTACGGAAGTTCGTTGAGAACGCACCTCTTTGAAATTGCGTCACCACTGATAAAATATCTCACGAAAAGTCGATTCATTGGAATGAAAGTGCTTTACTTGAATAACTAATAAATGTGAATTTCATAAGTGTGAATATACGCTTGTAGTTCTAGTTCTAGTATTTTTTTTAAACTACATATCCGTTATAATAACGCAGAAGTCACGTGAGCAAATCATAGACCTCTGTCTCATCCGGGCATTTTGGGGTGAGTAACGTTTCAAAGATCTGAATACTAACCATGAAGCGCTTTCCAAATCTTTAATGGATGTTTCTTTCTTGAGTCTCCAAATCTACCTCCTTCAACCCGGAAATCGACCGAAGTCAACCATTTTAAAGATGTACAAATTCTTAAAATGCAGTCCAAGGAACCAAGCAAAGAGAGAGATGGCGCTTTCTACGTGCAAGTAGTGGCTTGTTTCTGTAGCGCGTGACGTAGGACTGCCTTATAATTGCTCCACCTCTCCTAAACCAAAAATTACAATAAATGATGGAATAATAAGAGCTATAAACAGAAAGAAAAAAAAAAAGAATCTTAATTAAGGTAACAATGGCTACAAATAAAAATATTGTTAGCTGATTAGAATTTTGTATAGGCTAAAACATCAATATTTAAGCATGTGAGACACACATTAAGAATAAATTTGGATGTAGGGTGACCATACTTCCTCTTTTTCCAGGACATGACCCATTTTTGGGAACTAAAAATGCGTCAGTGGAGGGATTTTGAAATAGCCAAAAATGTCCAGGATTCAGCTTTTGCTTCCTTAAGTTGCCATCCATTTTGCAGGTGGCCGTCTGCTCCATGCCACCATCCTGCCCCCATGTCCTCTTTTTTGCAAACCAAAATATGGTCACCCTATTTGGAAGTAATCCATGCTGTCTATATGCAGATCTGTTAAAACAGCTGGGAAACATGTCATCAGTAATTGAATTCTCTAAAAAGTCATTTTCAGGTGAGCAAGGATGTTTCATTTGGAAAATTCTTCCTGTCCATATTTTCAGGAATGGCTCGTGACCATAGATTTTGGTGAGGTATCATTGATACAACATTAAATAGCGAAATATAGCCTCAAACAAAATTAAGTCCAGAGGCTATCACACTTGGTGTATTCTAAAGGATAGGTTACTAATCAATTTTTAGAGTAAAAGTTAAGAATCAACAAGAATTGGCAGTTTTCAACAAGAAAACGGATAGGCAGTCTGGTATAAAAGCCAGTGCACCAGCTCAGACAAATAGCCTTACAAGAAGTCAAACAATATAGTTTACTTAGCGGATGAAACTGAACATCTTTGGCACAACACTGCCACCTCACTGTTTAATTTGCCTCATTTGTAAAGAAATGTAGCTTTAGTCGCTCTTTCAGATGCACAAACTTTTTGATTGCGTCTTTGAGGAATTCAGATGTTTTACTTTAATAAGCAATTGGTGCAGTTCTGATGATTTCTGGTTGCAATTTCACCGCAGACACATTAACAACCTAGCAAGATACACAGCTATCTAGATCACCATGAAAACTAAACTTGTTGATCAACATCCTTTCTAATCAAGGAAAAGACTGAAAACTATGGACTAAAAAGATGTTCATTTTGTTAACTTAAATGGATTTTTTGAGAATTTATTAAAAGAAATTTAACTACATTTGATACATCAGGCATGGTTCCTGACAAACTGTCACAGTGTGAGAGATGAACACAGAAAAAGTATCATTGACTGTTCTGTTTTCTGCTTTTGGCTCACTTATAAAAAATATAGTAAAAATAATAAAGAAAATAACCTTTCATATAGCGAGCATGGGACAGGGTGATTGCTTTCCCATAGGCCTCTGTTACAGCTAGATTGTACTTACTTTTAACTACATCTATGCAAGATCTATCCACACATATCCTGCAGTTGTTTGGAGAGTCACTTATCCTCAGAAATTAATGCTCAAATCACATACATCTAGACTGTTATTGAATACCAACAATAACTGGTTTTCTTATTAGGTTTAGTATTTGAATTTTAAGGGATGCTTTGACTCTGTTGTGCTATCTAGAGGATGTCACTTTTAGTACTCAAGTTGTACATAAAGTACACAAGTTAGTATATTAATAATGCACTCTTTCTGCTGCTGCTTCTTCATGTGTACACAGACATGAGTCAAGTATATACTGTCTTAGAGCTTGTTGTAGTTCCCATTTTTGACCACTAGCTGCAATAAAAACTCACCTAAAATACACAAGATCACACTGACCGAGTTTGAAGAGACTCTTATCCAAACAAACAGCAAAGAAATGTACAGAAAACTGGGGGAAAATGGAAGGTTACAGTTGAGTGGATCTAAAAGCTGTTCCAGGATGTGAAACACAGCAAGGCAGCTGAAAGTCAGGGTGTGGCCATACAAGTTATTAGAAAAAAAATATGTGTCACATTCAGAATGGGAGATGTAAACATTAAAAATGACAGAGCTATTAATAGTTTTCCACACATTATTTGACCTTTTTGTTGCTTTCCAGCTGAAAAATCCAGCTCAATCTGACTAGCATTCACAGTACAGGCCTTCTTCAGTAGTAGACCTTCTTTACCAGCTGGTAACAGTTTCTGAATTTTTGCAATCTTCACCAGATGCAAGATGGCCAAAGAATCAGGAGACCAAAGAATCAAGTGTAACAGAAGAGAAAGTTTATTGCATGCAAAATCCCTTTGCACACAGCTTAGCATCAAATCGAAAGTCTCTCTCAGTCTAAACAAACAAAAAATAAAATTTTTTAACCGATGTTATGTTGATGTGTCATACACAGTTTACGCCCTCATTGCCAAAAAAAGTTGGGACGCTGTGTAAAATGTTAATAAAATCAGAATGCTTACATTATTTGCAAATTATGTAAACCCATATTTAATTGAAAATAGAACAAAGACAGCTTATCAAATGCTGAAACTGAGAAATTTGTTTTTTTGGAAAATATATCCTCATTATGAATTTGATGCCAGCACCACGTTTCAAAAAAATTAAGAAAGGGAGGAAACAGAAGACTGGAAAAGTTGTGTAATACTTAAACAACAACAAAAAAAAATAATAAAAACCCTGGTTGTTCTACCTGGTGGAACATCCATCCCCAAAATATTTCCAGCAGCCTTCTGGCTTGTGTACATGATCTTCTGCAAATTGTCAACAGGCAGCAGCAGCTCTTTTTAGAAAGCAGTGTCTTTCTCCTTGAAACCCTGCCATGCACACCATTGTTGTTCAGTGTCCTCCTGATGATGGACTCATGAACATTAATACTAGCCAATGTGAGAGAGTCCTTTAGTTGCTTAGATGTTAATCTGGGTTTCTTTGAGACCTGGCAGAATATTATATGCCTTGCTCTTGGAGTTATCTTTGTTAGTTGACTACACCCGGAGAGGGTAAAAATCTTTATTTTTCAACATTTTCCAGCCTCAACAACTCTTTTTCTGAGGTCCACAGAAATAATGTTCATTTGTGCCATGATACACAACATCCACAAAACATGTTATGAAGATCAAACTTTGATCGATCCTTCTTCATTAAATAAGCAGGGTGAACACCTGATGGTAATCCTAATGACTGAAAACACCTGACTCTAATTTCACCTTCACTAGTCTTAGGTTCACATACTCACAGAAATGCGATATTGGATCATTTTCCTCAATAAATAAATAAATGACCTACTATAATATTTTTGTCTTATTTGTTTAATTGGGTAGTGGTAACTCAGTGGTTAAGACATTAGAATACTGTTTGGAAGAGTTTAAGTCCCAGCACTGCCAAGCTACCACTGTTGGACCCTTGAGGAAGGCCTTTAAGCCTCATCTGCTCAGTTGTATAAATGAGATAAATGTATTTTGCCCTGGATATGGGTGTCTGCCAAATGTAAATATCTACTTTTAGGACTTGTTTGAAAATCTGATGATGTTTAAGGTCATATTTATACAGAAATACAGAAACTTCTAAAAGGTTCACAAACTTTCCAGCACCACTATATTATGAGTAAACTAAGATACTTAAAATCACATTAAATGGAATTGATCTTAATAATCAAATCGTGTATAATAATCATAGCAAAATAAGAAATACTGACACAAGTAATAAAAATGAGTTGAAAAATTACTTACTGGCTGTCACAGATGTTCTACAGCTTGAGCAGCTCAGCCTGTGTTTTTGTAGCCGGTAGCTGCTCAGACCAACCTTGCTTGTTCAGCAGGGCTGTGATAATGAATAGACGCTTTTGGAACCTAACGCTAATGGTTTAATTCCTTAAATTAATTTTCTTGGTCCCCTTTTCTTTGTTTCAATGGTATGCAAATATTCACATTCAGCTGTTAGCCAGTCCTTACCAGGTGACGTGTTATCTTTCCTGTGCACTGCCTGCTTTAGTTCTTGAAAAGAAAAAAAATCCTGTGTCAGAGTGATTTCTGTATTCTGCCTCGGTTTGGTTGTTTTTGTCACACTTCAAAGGGTTTACTACATGTGGCCTTTTCCTGTTCCAACAGCTTCAGTTACACTACCCAAAGCATACATGGGGTGTGTCTGGGTCTCTTTGTTTGCTTTTCTTTTTTGGCTTTTAAAGGTTAGTCGCAGATAACAGAGAAAGATTGTTAATATTTGAACTCAACAGCAAAACAAATACACCCATCTCTTCGGTGCTGCTTCAGCTACACCATATATACATGGATGCACATTGCCAAGACAATGACACTAACAGTGACAACCCCATCTCTTCTACCTCTCCACATCCCCCTGTAATGTGCTCTAGCACAAACACCCCGTTGCTGATTGGCTGGAATAGTGTTGTGTGGCTCGGTCTGAGCCGTTTTTTTTTTTTGTGCACTTACAAAATGGAGAGCTAGAGGACCATAAAGAGATATTCACTGTATTTTAAATTGATATTTGTTACTTGGTGCTGAGAATTCTGGGAAGGGTGAGCTGGCCCCTTTAATATATGAAATCAAACACTTCTAATGATTAATCAGTCCAAAAGTCTCCAATTCTACTTGCTCACGGAGAGTTGCGTAAGTTGAAACTCCAAACCAGCACCAAAGGAAGGTGCTCATCTCCACCCCCCGTACTTATGTTTGCTGTGAACATTAACTTAAATGTCTTGACCTGTATCTGCATGATTTTATGCATTGAACTGCTGCCTCATGACTTGCTGATTCATTGGATAATTGCATGAATGTTCTGGTGGTTCTTTGTATCATTAAGGGTTCTTATCTTCCTAAAAGTATTCTAGGTCTGATTAAGCTGTACGGTTTTACATAGAATCATTAAAGGTTCCCCCCCAAAAAAACAACCAAAGAACCCCTTCTGGGTTCTAGATTTTACATTTATTTTACTGTGGATGAAACAGAAAGGCTGAATTACTTAGTAATGGGCCCAGGGCAAGTTAAAACAATCTTCTCACTTAGAATCAAATTCAGGTCTTTTGTGTTATACTGCTTTATATTCTTTCTTTATTTCTTTATGCTTTATATATTCATATAATAAGTGACAGTGTTATATGACACTGTATGACATTGTATGACACACATGCAATAACTTATAAACCCTCACATTTTCTTCCTCATACTTGTTTTGGTTACTCAGTAGTTAACATCATGCTGTTTCGTCACACACTTGGTCATGTGCTTTGACTGTTAATGATGTGATCTGCATATATCCCATACGGGAAAAATATTTTGAGGAACACTTAAAATATATATAAATATTCTAAATTGGAACAAGAAATATAGTTAGTGAAATATATGTCAATATATTTACTATGTCAGTATGTTAACTAATTAACCCTATACTTGACCCTTACCCTAACCCTAGGTACCACTGAGGCTGAAACATGTACAGCTAAAGGACTTTAGTGATACATGATACATTTACTAATAAGTTTTAATTTTAAAACAGTGTTTTAAAACAAAAACTATCTCAGTCTAGATAAGCATTTTTTGAATATATTTGACACTTAATATATTATATAATTCAAAACATATTTCAAAATTACAAATATACTTGAACAGCAATGCAAATATATTGCATTACAATTTACAATCGGTTCTACATATATATTTTTGTACACTTTAAAATATAGTTCAATACATTATCTTTTTCTGTATATGATTGTTTTTATTCTGTATAAAGTACTATAGACTAAAATCCTGTGTTGATATTGCTGGCCTTAGTAAATATTTTATTCTAGTTTATTAGTTAATTTTTCCTAGCACATTTCACATTCACTTACCACAGAAGCAAAGGTATTGAAAATCCATGTGCAGTTTATTTTTGGAGATGTAGATCTAGAGCATATTAACTATAATATCCGTAAAATGTTCTGAGGTAGAGAGCACAGTAACTCAAACAGACAAAGTACAATTGGCAATCTGATAGCAAATAAGAAGAAACAAAGGTCAAGTTCACTGACGTTTGTAAGAAAGGCAGAAAAAACAAGACTCAGAATTCACTGATAAACTATACAATGGATATCAGATAAAGTTCCTGCGAAAAGTATAGGAAGAAAGGTGTGTTTAAAAAGACTGAAATTAGATAAGCTTTTCATGAGACTATTGTACCTCAATGGTAAGAGTTAGTGTTGTAGTGACAGAGACCTCTGGTGGACAAGAGGGATATGGCTGTGTATTGACCTGAGCTTGGAAAGCTGTCCAATATGAAACCTTATACCAGTGCATGATTCTGATTGATCAAAAGGTGGTAGTTAGGGAATGAATCTTGATCACAAATATATTTGAAAATGAGTGTGATTAGCCCTATTTGAAACTAGCCAATGAGCAACTCCCAATCAAGGGCAATGGCTGGGAGAATTAACTTTCTTAAATTTCATGATGTAGCGATGTACCAAACAGCCAACTCTACGTCAGCATGGGCCTTGCAAGAGTCAGGATGGTTTTAACCAGTAGATGGCTTATTGAACCATTTTCAACCCATAACATGCAGATTTTTATAAAAAATGACAATTTTGTCAATATTAACACCAGCACTGATGTCATTGCAGTACAGTCATACGAGTTAGTTTTTAATGTGCAGTACCTCTTTAATTAAGTACATTTAAATTATATTTGATTCAAATTCAAATATAAATTGAATACACTAAATGTTGCATTAGCATGATATCTTGGGACCCTTTTAAATAGTGTTCTTCTATAGGAAATTATTTCATCAAAGTGCACTTCAGACGAGCACATTAAAGCATGATATAAATGTGCTTAAGTTACCATTATAACGACGTTCCTTTCTTTTAAAGATCACCTCAGTGTGTCAGAAATACTGTCATTGAAATGTATTTCAGAACAGTGTATAAAGTAATACTTCAATTTAAAACATACATTTTGAAAAGACAGTAAAGTGTACCTAAAGTGCGTAAAATACATTAAATTAAAAACGTACTTTTATTACTCTTCGGGTACTTCAAATATACTACCAACATTTAAATATACTTCTTTTTCATAAGGTTATAGCTAGTGCCCTGTGAGTAATCGTCCACTGTAGACTGGCTGCATGTTTCTCTGTAGGAGGCTTACACCAGGACCTTCACCTGCCCATCAGAGAGAGGTCTGACCCAAACAGTTCCAGCCACTCCACCAGTCAGACATTTTATAGAGAGGCAGAGAGTCTTACCTTCACACCGGTGTGGTACAGCATGATAAAGAAGCAGTTCAGAGAGGCATGTCGATGACTAACTTGACTAATCTCTTGGTATAAATCCAATGCATCCACACTGTATTTTGTTTTTAAAAAAGTTTTTTAGTGTTCATTACTCAATCTCTTATGTTTTGTAAAAAACTGACCTGAAAACAAAAAGTTGTGGACTTGTGTCAGCTTAAATTACGCTAAAGAGGAAAGGTGATTGTGTAAACGCTGTTTAAGACATGCTTACACCAAGAATGTGAGTGTACATTTAACTCTATTAATGCACTTAAGCTGCTCTTATTTAAGATCCACCAACCAGGATGCACAACTATGTGAAACCGGCCAAGTGATATTTCACTGTCATTCTTGTGATTTTTCTGCGCCCTGCACAGAAGCAGTTTTTGTCGCTCACCTGCGCAATACACATTTAAAAGTTAATCACAGAGTGCAGTGCCCATAAGGGATGTGATTGTCATACAAACGTGTACTCCACATTCAATGCCCATAACAGTACACAGCACAGAACAGACAATTGGAGGATGTTCAAGCCAGAAGTAGTTTCTAGCAATGTAAGTAATGAAATGGACCAAGGAGAAAATGTTCCCGTAAATGATACCACAGATTTTGAGGACTGTGCGGATTTGAGCAGTGAAGAGCTTGATGAGCTAGTAAAACAGCTGGAGCACAACCTAGCAGGTCTTTTTTTACAGATGCAAACCATCCTCCATATTTCAGAAAGTTCTGTAGAAGAAGTCATAAAACAGCTCTTACAGAAATGTGAATTTTCCCAACCGTTGTTCCATGATTCAGTCAAGGGCATTTGTTAGATTGAAAATCTTGTCCCTGTTTCTTTTAATTTGATCACTGTGCCTTTTCTTTTCTTTCTGTGTCCTTTGACCCTTTAACCCTGCTGCCAGGGAGCGTCATTGCGGCTTTTCCTGTCATTGTGGCTCTTCGTGACTCAGAAGTTAACAGTGTCCAGCTGTCCTTGCTCTATCCTGTGATAATCTAGGTCTTCCAGACATGACATGACAAAATGTGTTTAGGTTAGCTATTGTAGAGAACATGATTTGCTGTCCTTGTTTATCTGTGTCATACTGCTCACGCAGGAAACCTTTTATTATGTCATATGTTTTGTCCAGATAAGGTGTTTTTCTAATGATCTGTTTCCTTGAGACCTGTGCTTCTGTGTATAAGTACTCCTAGACTTTCTTCATTAAATCAGACTGAGTTTAACACGTGACAAGCGCATTCTCCAAGCGCTTGTCACGCAGAGGAAGAGAGAGAGACGGTTACCGAGTCCGAAAGAGATTGAACCTGAATAAGACAAAATCTTAACAACATTCTAAAACAACACACAGATCTATATGATTTAATTGTGAGACTGTTAGTTAGGGCTGTCTCAGCGAGCAATGTGATAACTAGATTTTGTGGCAAGGATGGCTCAACCACTAAAAGGAGAGCAGCATATGTAAACAAAAACTTTGAAGTGGTATTGTGGAGTATGTTATTGATAAAGATAAAAAAAATCTAGTATTGTGTATGTTCCTCTACTTCCAATGCTACAGAAAATGTTGAACAGGGCAGACATTTTAGACAAAGCTCTTCCAGTTCAAAAGCATGTGCAACATGAGTACAGTACATACCGAGATGGCACAAACTGGAAAGAAAATGACTTGCTTAAAGCAGAGGAGTTAAAAATTGTGGTTGGACTCTACATTGATGATTTTGAAGTGTCCAATACCTTAGGAACATCTAAAAATGAACACAAAATGAGTGCAGTGTACTGGGTGATAGCTAATGTGCTGAGAAAATATAGATCCACATTCCACTCCATTCAGCTTGATGTATTATGTAAAGCTTCCGATGTAAAAGAACATGGCTATGCTAAAATTCTCCATCCTCTCGTCCAAGATCTAATTTCTTTGGAGCAACACGGTGTATATGATGAGAAGTTGGGAGCATATGTAAAAGGAACGGTGTTGCATGTGGCTGCTGATAACTCGGCTGCTCACTCTCTGGCAGGATGCATTGAGACCTTTGGAGTGGACAGGTTATGCATGGCAACCAGGAGACAGATCCAAGACAAGGAGGTAAGTTTGGGCTCCTTTGAACCCGGAACTAAAGACACTCACAACCAGCATGTCCAGAAGGTAAAGCAGGATCCCACTTTGGCTAAACAGTACGGTGTGAAAAGAGAAGGTGTACTAACTGAGAGTCTGGAGCACTTTCATGTTGTTGGGGGTTACCCCCCTGACATCCTACACGATTTCCTCGAAGGAATTGTTCCTGTTGAGTTATCACTCTGCATTTCAGACCTGATTTCTAAGTAATATTTTACTTTAGAAACACTGAACCATGCTATCAAGTCTTTTGCATACGCTTTTAATGACAATACTGACCAGCCTCAGCCCGTTGCTCGTGGCTTCTCTTCCAGAGGAACCATAGGTGGAAATGGCCATGAGAACTTGACTCTGATCAGGCTGCTACCGCTCCTTATTGGGCATAAAGTACCTGAAGGAGATAATGCATGGACCATTCTGATGCTCCTCGAAGACATTGTTGAGTTAGCTGTAGCAACAAGGCATACTAAAGAGTCAATACATTTCCTTGATTCCAAAGTGTCAGAACACAGAGAGCTGTTACAATCTACATTCCCTGATTTCAGGTTACATCCAAAACACCACTTCATTGAGCATTAAGCTCAACTGATTAAAGCATTTGGTCCACTCTCAGATGTCTGGACTATGCGTTTCAGGGGAAAACACAAATTCTTTAAACAGGTCATTCGTAATGCTCACAACTTCAGAAATGTAGCTTTGACAATGGCTGTAAAGCATCAGGAAAAGATTGCATACTATTTAGACACAAGTTCATTTTTCAAGCCATCTATTGAAATGGACAAAGTTACCACGGCATCGATCACATTGTATCCTGAGAATATCCAACAAGTTTTCTGTCAGAACGTTCCGCAGCTTGCGACGGTTCTTGTTGCATCATCAGTCTTTGTAGATGGAGTTAGTTATTGTGCTGGAATGATACTCTCTGTTGGTTCATGTTCTGGCCTCCCAAACTTTAAGCAGATCAAACAGATTGTAGCAGTAAACACAGAGATCCTGTTTGTCTGCAACACAGTGACTGCATGGTACCATGTGCATTTAAAATCTTTAAGCCCTCTTTGTGTGTGGTTCAGCTGAAAGAGCTAAATGATGTTTTCCCTCTTACAGCATACAGATTTGGAGACAGTTTAATAGTGACACTCAGACATTACATTCTTTGTTAAAAAAAAAAAAACCTGATCACTGAAATTGGTCTAAGAAGCATTAATTCTAAGTTTAATTATTGGTGTCTTTATTGTAATTACTGGTCATACTTTGCATGATTTTTTTCATTGAAGTAGAAACTGTTTGTTGATGATGCACTGCACCCGTCATGAACACTTATGTATTGTCTCTTTTGTCTGACTTTTTATCAAGAAGGAAAGGTGCAATGAAATTGAGGACACAATGACACTCACTGACCCTCTTGTAACAGCTCATCTGCATGTTTTCAACAACATACATGTTTCCTGTGAGCTAATTCTCTTTCTGTTATTATATTCCAAAAATGGCAGCACACCAGAAGATGACCTTGAGAGTTGTTCTCACAGAGGCTGATATAAGAAAGGTCATCCTGAATACAAGGCCTACTACAGTGGAGGATTTGACAAGCCAGCTTAAAGAGACAATGGGGCTTCATTACAACTTCAGCCTTCAATACAAAGATCCAGATTTCAATTCTGAACTATGAAATCTGCAGATCTTCCAGACAAACCAACAGTCAAAGTCATCCCTGTACTTGAGTTGGTATCTGTCTCAACATCTGATGAAATCTTGAATGACACATCCAGTACAACAGATACAGAGATCCTCTCAACATCATCTCAGGAGCGACAGGAAATGTGGCCAGACATATTTGACATCCCAAACTTTTCTGATGATGTAGAGTATAGACTTAAAAAAGCAGATCTGATGTATCTTCATGATGGCACATTCCTGAAAGTATCAAAAGAGCTGAAACATGAGATCCTTGAAAGACTGGCTGAGAGCATACACAGCATATCCAAATAATTCCCAGTTTGAAAGTGTTGCAGAAGAATTGATTAACAAACATCCATATCTCCAGGAACAAGGCTCAGCCAGTCGCTGTAGTGGTTGGAAAAACAGTCTAAAATATAAAATGGCTAATTACAGAACAAAGCGAAGAAGGTCAGGATGCCTTGATGTTGTGGTAAATGCTGGTAAACGGGGAGCGCAATCAGCAGAAGGAGAACCAGCTAACAAGATCATCAAGAAGGGAAAGAAAGGTGAACTTAACTACTTGCCAAACTTTCCAGAGGGATTTGAACATTCAGCTGTTGAGGCTGCTCACGAAGACTTGGTTAATGAAATGCAGAAGAGAACACCAAATGGACCACTGGTGCAACAGAAGATGGACCTGACGTTTGCTTTGAGAAGAAAAGAAGTGGTGGAGTCTCAACCAGTCATAATCGACATGGTGGAACGCTGGCCTGCTCTTTTTACAGAAGATCAGGTATGTTTGAGAGAGAGAGAGACAATGATGAGAGCTAAAGGTTTTTGCTTATTTGTCTTCCTAGCATTATTTGGATATCAACTTGTCATCTTTTAATTCATTTTATTCCACATTTATTCTTTAAAGCAAACATAAGAATGTATGACGGGCGATACTGGTAAGTGGATGGAACATGCGAACAAATGTTGAACATTTCAAATGACTTTCAGGTGTGTCTCTGGTGCATTCACACCTATATTTAGAGCTGTCCGCTTGTAATCTGTTCACTCAGGATGTATTTACATGACATTAGTCCTCCTGCCATGTGATCAGTTTTGTTTGGTCCTCTCATTAATACTGTTACATTCTCAATATTTCATGTGTTTATTGAATTCAACAGGATCATGGGCAAGAACCTCAAGCAGGAATTTTATGAAAGCATCGATTGGCACAGTCCTCGTCTTATTTAGAGATTTAGAGAGGGAACGTTGGGCAATTGTTGACAAAGCTTTCACAACAGTTCAGGGTTGGTCCATACACATTATATGCATTATTCTTCTCCGCTTATGTAATGACAATGTGCCAAAGAAAGTATTAATGCCTTAGTTGTACACTATAATATAAACCATTCTTGGTTTGCTTCAGCTTTTTTTTATAAACCATTCATTTCCTTGTAATACCCATGTAAAGTGTTGTCATTTTGCTCCTTAAAAGACTACAGAGCCAACAGATACTCGGACACTTGTCCACAGAGGGCTTCCTATTATCTTTGGTGACAACCCCACAGACTTCTATAAACCAGGCTTTGTAAGTAGCATCTTACTTTTTCAAAGAGTATCTAACAGGACCAAATCTTTCAGTTTTGCCATTATTTGTTAGTTTCTCTCTGATCAATCCTATGAGCTTAGTTTTATACAGTTTAGAGTATGATACTGTTCTGATAAGATACTTATCACTAGTACAATCCATCCATCCAGCTTCTGTGTGATAACCAATCCACACCTTTCCTCACTTGTCTGTCTGACTAAACTACATTACTTTGGTAGTTGTTGGTAGTGATTTTATGTGAAATATCATTAATGTGCTCTTATATTTATCTTTTGTTAAGGACTCTGATGATGACTCATTCCGCCACATTGACTTTGGGATCCTCCTTATTGAGCATGAAAGTGCTGTGCCTTCCTCCTCCTTGCATCTGAGTCCAGCCTCATTGAAGATAATCATTGAGGGAAAAGTTGTGATGGACAACATTACATCTGTTTTGGACTTGCACATGCACTACATCTTGACTACCCCAAATCTATGAAGCTCACATTCCAGTTTAGCCGGCAGGTTCTTCTAGAGTTGGGCCACAGTGAACTAAAACCAAGGTTACAAACAATGAAAAAACAGCTTTCAATGTAAAAGTTAAATCCTTTGCACATGCACTGCACACACACATTTCTCAGTGGATTCTATCATTCTTGTTGACCATGCAAACACACACTTAAAATCTGTTAAATGCTGCTATATAGAATATTCCGTCTGCGAGCAAGTTGCAGTTCTATTATATATATACACTACCAGTCAAAAGTATGGACACGCCTTCTAATTCAATGTTTTTCTTTATTTTTATGACTTTAAAAGAGACTGGATAATGATGGACTGTTGTT
>JAQQZR010000015.1:5041415-5053709 GCA_030068235.1 Notoglanidium macrostoma
TCAGGGAGAGTGAGAGAGAGAGAGAGAGAGACTCAGGGAGAGGGAGAGAGAGAGAGAGAGAGACTCAGGGAGAGGGAGAGAGAGAGAGACTCAGGGAGAGGGAGAGAGAGAGAGACTCAGGGAGAGAGAGAGAGAGAGAGAGACTCAGGGAGAGAGAGCGAGAGAGAGACTCAGGGAGAGGGAGAGAGAGAGAGAGACTCAGGGAGAGGGAGAGAGAGAGAGAGAGAGACTCAGGGAGAGAGAGCGAGAGAGAGAATGTGAAGTAACTGTGTGTTCCTCATAAGACCAAATCAAAATGCCACAAGGCCACGTGTGACAAAAATGGGAAATTAAAGAAATCCACTACAGAAGATTTTTGGTAGCAGTTGTGTAAGTCTCTATGCCCAGTGTTTATAATATCTAACTAAAGTAGCTATTTTTTTAATGATGCTCTTGGATATTCACACCCAAATCATTGTGTTTTCTGACCCAGGTTTCTCCTGTGAACCAGAAAGCAATATCAGTCACCATAAATTCACTTTAGAGTACACAAAATGAGTTCTGATTAGTGGATAAAACCTCCAAAGGACAAATCAGTATACCCTTTGCTGCTGGATGTAGACAATGGCGTCATGGACTGTGACGAAGATGTGCTGCGGGTTCATGTAGCTCATCAGGCCACTTGCTGTAAGAATCTCCAATACACTTTCTATAAACAAAAAAAACCCCAACAAGATTAATCTGTTCTGTTACATGGCTTCATTCAAAATTCAAGGTGTTGAATAATTTTCTATAACAGCAGCTCAGACAACAGTGTGCTCAATGTAATATGTTATTGTTCCTATAGTAACAACTTATACAGGCACTCGTATGTGTGATATAAATACATGATATAAATGGATAAATAAATTGTGTAATAGTTGATACGGTTTCTATGAAGAGATTTAGCATTTTTGAATGAAGTCTCCAGTGTCAGTGCTTTGTAACAGTCTGAGATGTAGCTTTAAGTGGGAAGATTTATGACACAGGAAAGTCTTTAGCACAGAGGACTTTGCAGTTTTTCTGCAGCAAGGCAAGCTGCAATATTAATGTCTTCTTAAGTTTAAGAGAAAGAAAAAAGACAGCCTAGTGAGTGAATGAACATTTATAGCTGCTATAATGTAAGTGATAAACACTAAATTGTTCCACAACATTACACAAAATTATGAACAGGTTGTACTTTCATCAACTAAAAAAAATATATGTTGATAAACTGCTCTGGTATAAACTGTGGAAAAATTTACTTGGTCATAATTAGCTTTGGAGTCGTAACAGTAACTTACATTACACCCTGTTCTTGTAACAACATGTCCTGTCTTCTTTCCTTATTTAATCCACACATACTGAAATTGTGTGTGCAGAGGGTTTTTGTAAATTCTTGTAACTTGGTATGGTTATGAAACACATATTACACACTCCTGGGCAAAAAAAAAAAATGAGGCAAACCTAATATTGCAAAACTTTTTAATGGGCTACAGCAAATCATTGGTCAGGAAAATGAGCAAGAATGCAACATAAATTGGTGTCGGACAGCTTTTCCCTAGATTTCCTTTAAATGTTGTGGGTAAGACGGCTTTTTACAGAAAGAAGAGTCCATGTTGTTCCACTCAATGTTAAAGTTTTCATACACAAGATAGTTTGGAAAAATTTTGAACACCCAGACAAGTTAGTTTCAATTTTAGATCATTTAAACATTTAAATCTTTTCATGATTTTCTCTTTGTGTACCACAAGACTATGTAAGTGAACTCCCCTGTTTCCAGCTTTTCCCCCCAACAGTTTCAACAACGAGCATCGATGAGTAAAAGAAGGCCGAGGTCTCAGGAGTGCTTTTTTTTTTTACTTCTCGTTCATTTTCTTCCCAGTGATTTTTATTGAGACCATTAAAAGCTTAATGTTTTGCAATATGGGGTTTGCCTACTTTGTTTTGCCCAGGAGTGTACATACAGAACGCCTGCACAAACTTACCATTACAGTTGGCCAAGAATATCCTCAATCCCATCTTCTGACAATCAATACACATCTATAACCAGTAATGAACATCATGAGCAAGATACACTCATAGTTTAATTTAACAGCAATACTGGATAAGCAAAACCAGTCAGAGTCACCCTGTATACCTGTATGAACAGCTTGGCTCCTGCGACATCCACAAAAATAACACTGCTGCAATCGATTAGTACGGTCTGCACTTCATTCTCTGCTATTTCTGCAATAATTCCAATCAAACATAGATATATATTCATCAGAAATGACATAATACGCATGAAAGCCCAGCACTGTTGATTCTTGATAAGAATTAATGACCTGATTTGAAGAACTCATTCTCAGAAGAAAATGAGGTGTTTGCTAGTCCCCGGTCCTGAAAATCAAAATAATAATAAAGTATGAAACTAGACAGGACAGTTTTTATTCATTACTGCATTAATAATGGGTTGAAGTTTTAAAGTGGCTGTGTATGCTAGTTTAAATGTAAGCACTGTCTGCTAACTGACCACAGTGTTGATGGACTCTTTATCCCTCTTTTCCAGCGCCTTCCTGGCCTTCTCACAGCTGCGGATGCGCTCAGGTGTGAGGCCGAGCAGCTGGGTCACATCTGCCTTAAAGAAACTGCGGTTGCCATAGTAGATGGGTCCGTTGTAGGTAAAAATCTTCACTCCAGGGATTTCATAGCACTGTGGTACAAAAAAAAAACAACTGATCAGTAGCAAAGAACTTCTACATGAACACTTCCAGATGAACTACCTGTGACCTCTGAATGAGCTGCTTTTATTCTTTTAGTAGACAATTTAACCATCATGATTTATACAAGAAGCAAGTAAACATAAATGGATAGGAGTAAAGGGCATTGCACCTGTGTCCAACAGTGGTGCACTTGTCATCCTAATATTTGAACACAGACAACCTCAAATTATTTACTTAACATAGAAAACAAGATGTCAAATCAGATTCTGGGAGTTGAAGTGGAGTCAGTTTATGTAACATAAATACTTATGATACAAAAAAGTGTATTGTGACATCCATCCATCCATTATCTATTCCGCTTTATCCGTCTGGGTCGCGGGGAAGCTGGAGCCAATCCCAGCATCTTCAGGCGAGAGGCGGGGTACACCCTGGGCAGGTCGCCAGTCCACCACAGGGCCAACACAGACAAACAGCCACACACGCTCGCATTCACACCTATGGGCAATTTCCATACAAAATCGTCACGAGGCACACCAAAATGTAGTGTGTGCACAAGCTGTACCCTACATCACTTGATTTAGACCATCATGCATCGTGGCCGGTCACGTGGTTTGTACAATTGTATTAAAGGTTTTTTATAAAAGTTTTATTTGATTTTATTTCTATTTCAACACTGTGAAGAGATATGTCAATTACAACATGTACGTATCCAAAAATAGCAACATTGGTGTCCATATCCTAGCATTTGTTTATGCAAAAGACATAATTACAAATATCCGGTGCATAACTATGTAGGAGTGTAACATTCTTCTAGTGTCTGAAATGTATCAACAGCTATCTGCCCTTCTTCCCTAGTGAGGGTTCTATGTAGCAAACACTATATAGTGAGTGAGAGGCAAGTGGACAATTCAAACACAGCAAGAGAAAGAAAGCGAGGCTGATGAGGGAGTGACTCCAACTACTCCATAAGTAATAACAGGAAGTAACTTAATTAGCATTAAACATAACTATAAACTGATAAAAGGTATGATGTGTCATCCATTAATAAGGAAAACCTTTAATGGTTGGCAAATAATTGTGGTACAGTAGGAATAAAACACTTCCAAACATATCGTTATTGGAAAATGATCGACTTCATTATGGTAAAAGTAACGCCGCTTCGTGTAAGCATGTATCGCACACCCGTCATGTTTAATTCCTTACATGTCACCTGGCCCAATTTATATTGCCTTACTAAGTTTGCGGAAAAGACATTTGCTGTGATTTTATCAGGTTAGATTACCTTATTGTGATTGCTGATGGGCCTGTAGATCTCTGTATTGGAGGCTCTTCCCAAAACTGAGCAGTTAGCTCTGGAGAAACAGAGTTTAGTAAGGGTACATGTGCATAATTACATCTTTATCTACTTCATCTCGTTATGGCTAATTTATATATCCTTCTGAAAAGAGATGTGTTTTGAAACTGGGGGTTTGCAATGCATATTAATTCAGAGTTTTCCCAGACTGCTCCTGAGATTTGGCATGCATAAGCCGAAAATACAGTTAACACAATTATTATATCCGATAATTGCACAAATATAGTAAAGAAGGCTTTTTAGTACATTGGCAATATTACTGCATGTGCTCAATATTTGCTTTCACTGGGACTGCTCTAGTTGGAGAGATGATGTTTTCATCCCCTGATTCCGAGAGAAATAAGAAGCTCTCGAACAGACAAATATATATATATATATTATTTTGTTTTTTAATGTTCAGAATGCCCCCAATGCTTAGAGAAATAAAAACTCAAAAATGACATTACAGGATCACCAAAATTATTTTGATACATCTGCTTCATCGCTACTTACATTTCGTGAAAGTTTCAGAAAATAGCAAAAGAGTCCACAAGATTTTTTTCCCCAATGCTTAAAGATATAACAACTTAATTTTGAAAAGTTTACTGACCAAAATGGTCCTTTCTGCTGATTAAAAAATAGCAAAAGAAGCTTTCTAGAACTGATTAATTATATTCACCTCTGTGTGCGACAAATGACAGTCATCATGGAGAAAACCACTCCAATTGCCAGACCCAAATCTACATTTAGAATGACCACTGAAAGCCAGGTCACCAGCCACACCACCTGCACACACACGCGTATACATGATCAAATATTTCATATATTCTGTAGATGCATGTTTACTGGCATGTATATCTAGAGTTAGTGCAACACTTACAAAGTCGATCCGGCTAACCTTCCACAGATCTGGCAGGTCCTGAAACTGCAAGAGCATTTGCCGCAAACTGGTCACATTTATACACGCCAAGACAGCCTGGACAGAGAGACATAGGACGAATACTGGTTATAAACAGATCTGTGACAAATTAAAGGAAAAACTGGCGCTCTGTTATGCCATGTAGTTGTCCTATACTTAAAATCTGTTTTATTCCCTTTATGCTGATCCTTATTATTTGTGAGTATATTCTGTACTAGGGTGTTCTGACCTGATATGTCTCGCCATAAGATAAGTGGATAGAATGTACGTAAGGAGAAAGATAAGGGGCACACATTGTCTTTTATCATACAATGAGCTAAGCCTCTGAAAGCTGCAAGGTCAAAACCGAACTGTGATTAATGAAACTAATCTACTGTGAAGATCCTGTCTCCAGATTTATCCTTCCACCCTTTTTATTTCACTGAAGCATTTTTCTGATATAGATGACAACACCCCTTAAGAGCGAAAGATTACCTCAAATCAAAACAATTTATTCTGACTGATATTCTGATGTTACGTGATGATCCCATGATGTAATACCTCTAAGCTGATTGAGGTGGACTCTTCCAGGATGACCCCGCCCCCATCCACAGGGCATGAGGGTCCAGTAAATGGTTTTATGAGGATACAAATGATGTTAATCATATTTTATGGCCCTCATAGTCACCTACAAACACCTATGTTACATGATGCACTCTCCACTGTCTTCAAAACACTAATCTAAGGAATATCTTTTGGAAGAACAGTGCTCCATCCCTCTAGTAGAGTTCCAGTTGTCAAATTTTTGCTAAGGTGCACTGTAAGGTGGCTTGTAGTGACCCAATACCTTATTAAGACGTGTTATTGTATTTTCCTTTAATTTGTCTCCTATCTGTAACTGATGCCTTGGTGCACACACCAGTGTTCGCAATCTGCACACGTTTATGAGGCCACCTTAAGCCACCACTCACCTTAGGTAAGAAGTAGAAAAGAGGGCCAATGAGAAGCAGCACAATCAGGACCACCAGACTTGTGAACAAACCTGAAAGCTAGCAAATTAAACAAAGCAGCAATCTTACAGACCAGTCACAATCTGTATGTGAAAAAGGAATACAAGCAGTATGACATGTGTGTAGTGCTTGTACTGTCGTTCTGGATACCTGTGTGTAACCACCAGCACTTTCCAAAATGTTAGTGGTGGCCAGTGTAGCTGAACTGGGAAAGCAGGTAAACAGGGAAGATACTGTATTGGAAATGCCATGTGCTAACAGCTCCTGGAAGAAAAGTAGAAAAGTAAGCTGGGCTTTGGCCCTGTTTTCATATATTATGCAAGACAAAAAATTTTAACCGTTTATGATTGTAGTCGTAAGTAAGTATAATGATAAGTTATTCAGTACTTCAAGTACTTTGTTGAACAAATCAGAGGTTATTGAATGATAGAAAATGTACTGTAATTATAAATGTCAGGGTATTCTGATTATCACTCTTAATAAAACCTGATTCTTTCAGCATTTTATCATCGCATATCTTCTCTATTCATCGATACTGTTTTCTTTAATAATTTATTCCACAAATATTCACAGTGCCATTTGTCATACAGGACTTTCTGCAGCAATACTGTTTACAGTATGTATTAATAATCTAAAGAAGTTGTGTTGTGGTCTCTCCACATACGACACATGTTAGAAACCTAGACTCTGACACAAACCTGGTTTTATATGGTTAGGACTGTCATTCCAAACGTTAGTAGACCATACTGTATTATACAATCTGTAACACTTTGATATTTTACTTCAGGGAGTTTAATATAGTTTTACCTGGTTAGGGTGAATAGAATAGCCGTGCTTATCAGCGTATATCATTGCTAATGACACAGACACAGCATAGCCTACAAATGTGATAGCAACTGTGTCACCAGCTATGTCTGGCACTGTATGCAAAGCAGGCAGCCGAGGCCGAGGGAACCTACAAAACACAACCAGAAGCAAGGAATCTGTAAGGCCTGGTTTTAGTATTCGATTTAAAACAATGTTAAGTATTTAATACAATACATATTCAAGTCAAAATTAGGACTAACGGTTACCCTGCTGGTATGTGACCCACTATCTGAACATCATATCTGGAATCCAGAGAGGAGGCATAAGCGACTCCTGTAGCAATTATCACCTGTGGAGAAAAGGAATAAAGCACTTAACAAAAAAAAAATTCTTTTCATGTGGAATGTGACATTGCCTCAAAGTTCGTCTGCTGGCATACAGTGAGAATTTCCACAGGAATGGGACTGCACAGACGCTCGCGGAATCGCGTGTTCACTTCCTTAATGGGAACGAGCACAGCTAAGCAGAGCAGCGAGATCAGCAGCTCGGCGAGGTTAGTGTGGGGCAAGTTCTCCATCACCGAAGCCAGCGTCTGTGGGATAGAGTTAACAAGTCATATGTCACCAGTGTGTACAACTTACAAGTCAATGAACGGAAATGAATTCACTCAGCTCTAAATCATTTCGTATTTCATTTATACATAGCTGGAGGGCTGTTATAAATGGTCAAGCAGGGTTAGCACCACACTGAGCAATCAAGGAAATAAAAATTGGACAGAAGACAGTACCACAACTTTAGTGTTTATTTTCTGCATCTGAAAGCATTATGGACTTCAAAATTATGAATTCAAAAAAGTTTGTTTGCCCCACATAATTCTTACTACACCACTGATGAGACCCAAGTGTACTGCTTAACTGCAACAGTTTCATTGTTGACCTATCAATATATTCGATTTTATTCCTCCTTAATATTTAATATTATAACCAATCGTTACTCATAAAGTTATAATAAGTATTCTAATAACTCGACAGGCCTCGTTGCCTCTCACAAACCTTGAACAGGGAAAAGGTGCCTGTGTGGCGAGAAAGCCGCAATCCCAGCATGTTCTGCAGCTGAGAGACAGTCACATGAAATGCGGCAGCGCTGGTGAATGCCTTAACAATGGGCTCCGATAGGTATGTGGAGAGGAAACCCAACTGCAGACCAAACATACAAAGCTGGAAACGAAAGCCATAAAAACAGGTGATATTAGCATTCCATAACACAATCAAGCTCAGCAAAAACAAACATAATGCACAAATTAAATCTGTTTTTAATACATGTGTCAATGCTAGATATATTAGACATGTTCTTACCATCATCACTCCTGATAGGAATGCTATGGCTGAAGCGACCCCAATCCTCTGATCCTCGAGCTCTGCAACTTCTGGGCTACTGCAGTTCAGGTCAGGAGGAGTCGGCACCAGCTGCTCCACCACCGTGCCGGTCATCAGACTCACTACTGCAAAAGTACCTGTACAGGACCATACATAGTCAACATTAGAACTGAATATATACAGGAAGGAACACAAGCACTGTATACTGGGAATACATTTTTATGTACACAGATAAAAAATTATTCACTTTAGAATAGCTACAATGACAGAACTATGATGAGAAATGACAAAATTTATACTTCAATACCTTCATTCACATTTACTAATACATTTACTTATAAATATATACACATATATATATATATATATATATATTCTTTTCTTGATTTCTGCATAGAGCCATATATATATTGCAAATTGTTTCCTTGTGCAGTGTCATGAGAGTCATACATTTCAAATATACATATAGTTAGCCTTAAACAAATAACAAAAAATATAGGTTAAATACGTTAGTCAAAGCGCAGTTACATTGAGGCACAATAGGAAAACCATGGCAGTATCATCACAGCAAATCTAGCTAATGATAGTTAATCGTAGTGAATATTCCTAATGGATGTGTAGCCCTCTGATACTGAATGTTGAAAAGGTTGTTTTTTTTTACCTGTGGAGACATGACGCCCAGTCCCGAACAGCATGTAGAGGACTACAGGGAAGAACGATGTGTACAGGCCATAGATCGGAGCCACTGATGTCAATAATGCAAAAGCCATTCCTAGTACACAAAACCACTGGACTCAGTAGTGCTAATATTCATCTCATGTTTACTGTATAATAACAACTTTGATTGTTACACATCAGATTTTTTTTTCACATACGTCAAATGACTGGCCAGACCTACAGGTGCATTCAGTTTGTCTATAAAAGATGTTATAGTATAAGACAAGGGTTGGCATGACTGGTCAGTTGAACTCAAACCTCAATAACTCAAAAACATGTAAGCCTATAAATGTTAATGTGACCTTAATGTGTTCTGCTGGTGCAAATTTCTGTAATAAAAATCTCTATGGCTCGGATGTATAACTAAAATATTATTTTACACATTTAAATAATAACCTTAATGTTTCAATAGATGACCAGGACATAAAAGTTTATAAAAGCAATCTGTTCTGTGGGGGTCTGTGAACTTTATTTTACAGTTAAAATCAGTGGTACAGAAGATAGATCAAGATAGTGAGTAGATTAAATTAACTATTTATCAGCACTCATGAAATAAGATTAATATGTGTTATTAGAGTATAATGTACTGAGCACGTCAGCACCACGTGACGACTTGAACGTGACGTCGCTTCATTTTGACCCGAATTGACGCCTAAATTGGCTACAGGTGAAGTCACAAGTTAATTAACATGGAAATTCTAGAACGTAACAGGAACAAATGTTAAGTTGTTTGCAAAATTTCTGAGTCTAAACTCGGAATCTTGTTAAATGCTGAGCCACAGGTAGCTTCTAATCTGTCAGTGAAAACCTCCTCCTGTCAGGAGTAACTCACAACCTTGGGGAATGTGGAGAATCCCGACTGTCAGTCCTGCCACTGCGTCTCCTAAAAGCCATTTCCTGAGTCGGTATTTCGGCAGCCAGCTGAAAATTGGCATCCGCTGCTTGAGCAGGTGGAGGCAGTGGAGCTGAGAGCAGCTGCAGCGCGCGCACACTCTCTCTCGGAGGCGCTCGCGCGGTTCGGCCTCGGTACCGTAAGCCTGTCTGAACCGGTCCTCTGTGTAAATGTTCCTGTACACTGCTACAGACGCGCTCATCCTGTCCTCTCGGTCTGTCCTCTCAGTCTGCAAATTCCTACATCCACGGTAAGGTTGCTCTAGAGCCGTCAGGATGCCTTACCTGTCCAGGAGCATTCTTATATATACATAGCTGTTACAAGTTTGACAGCAGGAACCATTGTGTTTTCCTGTGAAGTGCTTTGAGCCAACTGACAGGCTCAAAGCGGAAGGTTTTTTTTTTTTTTCTGTAGCTGAGAAGAATCACTTTGTGGAGCCTTTTTTTAAGATTTGGTGGACTCACATAAAGGTGTACTTGTCCAACTTCAGTGATGATGGATCCTCTGGGTCCTACTGCGAAACGGTTTTCAAGGAAACCCGTGAAACACGTCGTCTTATCTTCAAAAGGCGCGCGTGTAAACACACACTTAACCTAATCACCGGTAACCTAATCATGGTCTTTACCTCTCTAACAAAGCTGTACCTTCAACAAGCTGAACAAAACTAATACTATACTAACAATAATAGCACAATAGCCTTTATAATAGCACATATCAACATATTACCATTCCTAGACCAATAATACTATATACACACTACCAGTACTGTAGCATACCTACACTCATAGTACTATATCTGTACTCAGAGTATTGTACTATGATTACACTAATATTAACGTAAAATACTTGTAGTCACTTTGGAAAAGAGTACCTGCTAAATGCTATGAATATAAATGAAAATATTATAGTACTATACACACACACACACACACTTATATGTGGCTCTTACTATCTTAGTAAGATCCATGTGAGTACCTTCCATTATGTAATTATTAAATGCAGCTATTTATTGCTATGCCTAAACCCAACCCTAGTCTTAACCTCAGTAATGAAAAGGAAACTTTTTGCCCCTTGTGAGGAGATTTGGACACACACACAACCAACCCTCCAAATCTTCATAAACCTTAACTCTTCAGTGCGCCCATCATTCTTTTTTGTGTGACATACAGGAAAAGAAGTGTACAATGTGTACCTGTGTTTGAGGCCCACACTGGGATCAAAGTGCTATTGTTTACAGGCTGAAGGTGTAACTTCAAACCATGTGCATTTAGCAGTTATTAGAGTCACTCATTTCCTGAGGGGGTAGATATCTCTCTCAGACCCATTTTTATTCAGTATGCAGCTCAGAAGCAAAGCAGGTTTTAGAGATGTAATCATAAAGGTTGTTCTTGCCTCACTGATCAAACTGCAACTTGACTCTGAGTCTGTATTGTCTTTTTTCCGCACATTGACCGTCACTGAAAAGCCTGTGCAAATGACTGCATTACAACATATTTTTGTGCATGATAATTAATTGTACTTCTCTAATGTTGAACTTATTTAGTGTAAACATGTTAATAATTTAAATTGCATATCACAAAAATGAAACGTATATTCCTTGAAGTTGACTAAAGTTTACAACACTCCTTGAAGTTGATTGTTTTCCAATAACAGCATGTCCCAAAGTGTTTTATACTACTTCTAGCACAGCAATGTTCTAATGATTACAATGTTTTATTTTTTTTATTGAACGACATTTCATACTTTTTATCCGTTTACATATGTGGTCAGAAGTTTACATACACTCATCATGGAAAAAAAAGTCATGGCAATATTGAGCTTCCACTGACTTTTCTTTTTCTGTGGTTGAATGATTGTACAAACTTAGATCTTTAACAGAAAAAAAAAAACAAGAATTTGGTGCACACGTTTTAATTTATCTTGGGTTTCTGAAATCAGCAACGGCTCAAAATTATACATACAGGGTCAAAAGTGTACATGCAGCACACCTAATATTTGGATAAATGTCTCTTAACATGTTTTACCTTTGACCAAACGCTTTTAGTAGCTATTAACAAGCTAATGGCAGAACTCTGGTTGGATATTTGACCTCTCTTCTTGATAGAATTGGTATTTCAATTAAATTTGTTGGTTTTCAGATACTTTTAAACACAGTCCGCATATTTTCAGTAGGGTTGTGGTCGGGACTTGCTTTAAGCTTAATGTTTAACCAGCTCTTTAACCAGCTCTGATGTATGTTTGTGGTCACTGTCCTGCTGGAACACCCAATTGTGTCCAAATTCCAACCATGTAGCTGATGATGGTCATGCCTGAGGTTATGCTGAAGAATTCTGAGGTTTTTTATTATTCCATCGCTTAGTTCAATGCACCAGTTTCACCAGTAGCAAAACGGCCCCACAGCATGATGGTACCACCAGCATGCTTAACAGTTAATACATTGTTTCTCTGTACCTCTGGTCATCCATTCATCCATTATCTATAGCGCTTTATCAATCTGGGTCGCGGGGAAGCTGGAGCCAATCCCAGCATCTTGGGGCGAGAGGCGGGGTACACCCTGGG
>JAQQZR010000015.1:5053809-5082314 GCA_030068235.1 Notoglanidium macrostoma
GAGGAAACCGGAGCACCCGGAGGAAACCCACGCATGCTCGGGGAGAACATGCAAACTCCACACAGAAAGGCACCCTGGGTGACCCGGGGATTGAACCCAGGACCACTGTGAGGCGACAGTGCTAACCAGTGCACCACCGTGCCCCCTACCTCTGGTCATTGTAGCTAAATAACTCTTTCTTGGACAGACAGCCTCTCAGTACATGGTGATGTAAAACTTGCTTAACTGTAGACAATGTTCCAGCAGTTTCCATTTAAAGGTAGGCCTCTGCCTTGATGGTTCTTGGGTTGTTACTGCCCATCTGAACCAATTTCCTCTCAACTGAGTATGACAGATTGGATCTTCTTCCAGCAAAGTGGCTACACCTCCCAACAGCTTGTACTGAATTGTTTGAACTGATGATCTTGGAATCATCCGTTTAAAAATGGCTCCAAGAGACTTTCCTGTCTTGTGTAAATCTATGATCCTCTTTCTCAGATCTGCACTGAGCTCCTTGGACTTTCTCATTGTACTGTGTGTTGGTGAATCCAATGAGTGCTATTTTGCTTACTGAATGTTAGAGCACTGACACTAGAGACGTATTCCACAAATGTTTAATAAATGTTTAACAGGAAGCTTTGCCAAATAAATGACCTATACATTTTTCTTGTTAAATAACCTTTGTTTAATCTGCCTATTGTTAGCCTTAGCTTATGTGGCACAAAGACGTTCCTGTTACCATAGAAATGATAATATATTAGAATGAGTTTCCATTAACATAACTATTGCAGTCAAAGCCGCTGTTTTAGAAAAGTAATCAATACCTTCTGAGCTCTATCATAAATTATTATGGTATACATTTTTATTGTCTCTTCAAAGCCATTTTGATATTTTGGGCTACTACTGAGGTTAAGAATTGTGATTAATAACTGTTTCTATGGGACTTTGATGTTCCATCTTTGTACAAGTGCCATGAAACTGAAGTATCTGTTAACATAATTTTCAAAGGATTTAAAGGAATTTTGGAACTTGTGTTGGAACTTGTGTTCACACTAATCCTAGTGTGAACGTGATGGAGCTCACTAGACTTCATCTCAGCCAACAAATCCAGATGCCTGTATAATCTACATTTAAACAATGTCTGCAATGTGTGCTGGAGATCACAATCTCAGTCGTACACCAACCTGGTATGAAACAAAGAGTGAATACATAACACATTTTGGTAAAACCCCAATGTTATGCTTCATGTATGAACTCCTCCCAATTATTATTGTGTGCTTGGTGCTCCGTGCAGAAGGCCATGCTTTCAAGATGAAAAAGGCATGACTGGCATCTCAGCTACGGTCCACCAGAACGACATGAAAGGGCTGGAAATGTATTGAGATAATACCATTGCTGCTGTAGGAAGTAATATTATAATATATTACATATTACTATATTATTATTATTGTTGTTGTTGTTGTTGATGATTTTGTTTATTTTTTATACATTATTAGTATTTTCTTTTCTTTAGCAAAACAAATGCTTCTCTGTAATGTTAGTTTTAGCAAATATTAGCGCATACCAATATAGATTTATATAACAATGTATTATGATAGAGTGGAGCTTGAAACCCATTCGAATTTTATATATCTGCATAAATGTGGCCTAAAATAGGTACTCAGAAATCTATATATCTATATATATAATCTATATATCTATGATATACTGCCACAAACAAGTGTTGTGAAGATTAGACTTTGATAGATCCCTGTTATTTAAATAAAACCGGACACCCACACAATACCTGATTGTCATCCCATTGATTGAAATCACACATTTTTCTTTTGCCACCCACACAAATGTAATATTGTATCATTTCCCTAAAAAAATAAATGATTTGGGTTTTTTTTTTAAGATTTTTTTTTTAGTGTGAAAATCTGATGACGTTTTAGGTCATTTATGCAGAAATACACAAACTTCAAAGGGTTCACAAACTTTCAAGCACCACTGTATATGATTTTAATATCACTTCTTATACCATGGTATTACTAATTTTATACAGTAGTCTTAAACACAGTTGATTTACATCTATATGACCCAGTAAAGACTGTGCAGTCATTATGAAATGCTTCAATCATATAACAGGTATTCTTTAGTTTCAGTGAAGTAATGGAATTGAAATGTGACATCTGAGATGGACTTGCTGGCCAGTCGAGGTTATCTCTGTGTAACAGGCTGGATTATCTGTGATGTCCTTTTGTCACTCTGTTATTCTCCTTATATTTTATTTTTTTAATTTGGAATTATTATAATTATTTGGAATTTTGAAGGTATATTTGTAACAATAGCTGCACAAGTGTTAAATATCATTAAAAAAAAAAAAAAAAGTCAAAATCTATTTTTGCAGTTATTTCTTTTCACGCTGATTTAATGTGCTGATTTTTTTTTTCTTTTTTTTTTTTTTTTTTTTTAAGCTTACCCTTATCTCAAGTGTTATGGAGATGCTGTGTTATGTGAAGCTCCGTGTTTAAGAATGCAGCTATTGTGTCGATCAGCTCTAGAGAATTTATGGACACACTGGTGGTGTGTTGCGTCTGGTGGCTGTTTAAACAAGATATTAATCAGCGGTAAAACGAACAATGCGCTGAATAGAAGAGGATATGGAGCGTTAAGCCAGGCTAGCAAGACAAAGTCCATGCATTCCACTATGGCTTACTAAAACCTGAACAAAAACAATGTAAACAGACTGACAGCCTGATTTGCTTCGGCTAGTGTTTATCTACTGTCTAATTAAGATCTGTTTGTCTGCACTTAACGTGTTTTTGAGAATTCTTTAGTGCTTCATACTTGTTTTTTTTAATGTATTACTAAAATGAGGCAACATTTTGTTCAAAAATGTGCAAAATACTTACCTACATATGGGAGACCGCTACATGTGTGCTTATATACTTGGAGGAACGAAGAGGGCAAAGTTAATTACGAGTGTCTCCATGTCTCCTTTGTGTCTTATCAGACTCCTTCTTACATAAACAGTTATTTCTTTACAAAAATATCTAGCTGGCTCCGATGTCTACCTCATGCCGAGCGTGTGTCCTGGTCCCCTGGGTCACAAGTCTCTGTTTGCTTCATCACTCCATTCTTCTCAATGAGGGAGGGGTCATAGGGATCTTTTAATACTGTAGTTCCTCTCATTGTTCTTAATCTTTTTTTATGGGCTGCTGGTGCTGACCAAATGTGCCATGTCCTTTAGTTCTGACCTCGTCTAGGAGATTCGTGCTCGCCTTCTCCTTCTGTCTCCATCTCGACCTCCTCTCCCTTAGTGTTCCGCCAAGTGTGTGTCTCTCCATCTCTTTTTACGGTCTCTCAAGATGAATTATTTTCTCAGGAGTTCATTATGAAAACTTGATCCTTTCACGCTAGGGTATTGTTATGGGCATAAACATTTCCTCACCAGTGCTACTGTCTATTTTTTTTGCTGATGTTTTTTTTTTTTCTTTCCCAGTTGTGCTGCAGAGTGCAGGACACCATCCCAGTGACAGTTGAGGGTTATAGCTCTGATTTTATGCCAAAACAGTCTTATTATGCTGTATATTTATAAATGAGAGAAGACTACAGAAATCTGAGTTGACACCCTACAATTATTATTTAATTTTGTCATTTATTTGAAAGCTTGAACAAGTGTATGTATATAGCTGTTTGAGAAAACCTTTTATAAAATTAAGGTATTAAAGTCATTTCTAAGGGGAATTGCTATGTAAGTGGATCCCTCTGATTTTCATTTGGACATTAAAAATCGGTGGCTTACATTGGTAGTGAGGTGGATATAAAAATCGAAAATTAGTAAAAAGAAAAGAAAAAAAATTTCCCTGGCTGCTTGTATTTTCTTGTCAGCAGTGATGGTGCCTCTGCATTAGTATAATGTTCCATTCATTATTATTTATTGTTTTCCCTGATGCTTTCGTAGACAAAAGCATACATTTGTACTTTTTAAAAAACAAAACGAAAAAATTCTTAGTGATAGACCCAGATTATTAGACTTTAGCTTGATATATTGTTTTCCTGCAAATTAAGCTGAATGTGATTCTTGTTTGAATTTTGATAAGTCTTTTCAGTTCTGCATTCATGTCTGCAGATTAACTTCCTTTTCACACGTCAGTTTACAAATCAGTGTTGTAAAGTGGAACCCAAAGTTACCATATTCTCACTTGCTAAGATTAAAAAAAGTCATAGAAACTCAAAATACAATGTTTATCTTTGATCGCACAATACAGAAATTGACTCGGCATGCCTCAGTTAAGACCATAAGGGAAAGACAACAACAGATGGATAAGATGCGGTCTTGAAAACGATGCTTGGTAGAGGTCACGGTGTGGTCCATCAGCATTTATCCTTCTTACAGAACAAAAGGTCAAGCCACACGTCCTCCCTCCTCTTCCTGTCCATGCTGCTGCTTAGACGCCAGTGTCACTCTTATTACTGTCATGCTGTTTAACAAAAAGGCGGTAACTATTGACACAACAATGGCTGTTTAAGTGCTTGTTCATTCACAGACGTGTAATTTCAAACAAGGACAGCAATAAAATGTCTGGCCCAGTGTAATGCTAATGCTTATTCCAGTATACTGAGAGCAGAGACAATCTTGGGTGGTGGTTGTTGTTGTTTTTAAGTATCTTAACAAGCAGGTCAAATGCAGGTAAAAACATATGCATGTACAAACATATTCTAGTAAGTTGCAAAGCAGCCAGTCACACTTTCAATATTCTACTTCAAGACAAAAACGTATTTGATGCTAAAATGTAATGACAGGTGGACTAGGTTAGAATAAAAAATATGCAGCTAACGTGAGCTTTATGCTTATAAACTAATCCCTGGTGAACGTTAGAGAATAACTAACACAGATTGTTACACACAATTACGTCCATCACCCTGAATTTCTTCAAAATGCTGATCAATCTTTATAGGAGAACGTGGTTAGGAAATGTTGGAATATTGTGGAAGCAGACGCTGATGGACCTTGTAAAACAAAATACAACCGAGTGTTAATTTTTGCCCCTTGTTACATTGTTGCCCCGTGTGTCCCTACTTTACTTATGCCAAATTATATTGCCCAATTATACCAAATTGACACGAATTACACTGTATCTACACTAATAGTACTTATACACTAATGTACTATTATTGTTTATATAGTACTAGTGTTGTACAGGTTATTGTACTATACCCCAATAATACTACTCTATATGCTAACAGTACCATATATACACTAATAGCACTATAGCTACACAATACTCTAACATTAGTAAAACTACATCTACGATAAATGCCATGATACCTATACCAATAGGACTGTATCTAGACGAATGGTACTATATTTATGCAGTACTATACCTGCATTAATTGGACTATTCCTACACTAATAGTATTAAGTTCATATTTTAGTTCTATATCCGTAGTGCTGCAGACACATAACACAATGTACTCAAAAATAGTACTATATTCACAATAACCGTACTTATTTTACACAAATTATGCACCAATGTTATAATAGTAATATACAGTACTTTTCAATAATAGTGTTAAATCCAGTTCTTGGGTATGAACAATAATAAAATACACTAGCTTGAAGCATCAAAGATATATATTGAACCTAGGGTTTAGCATGACCGGGCACCTGAAGATAATTTATATACAGATTCCTGAATCTTCTTATTGGCATAAAGATTATGCTCATTCTGAATAACATTCATTATGAGCTACATATGACAAGGAATATGGCAGTTTATTTGGATTGCAATGGGATCACTTTTTGGCATTTACTTCAGCATTGTGATACACTAAAGCACTGCAGCCTTGAACAACATTGAAAAAAAAACCCAGCTTCATTGTCTGTGTCTCCATCGTTTACTGTGCTCTCCACCCATGTGGCCTTGACTCCCCAATACTGCCTTTCAACTCCACCTCAGAGACCCTCAGCGAGGAATGATGATGGCCATCTGCAGTATGGTGCCCGACACACACACACAAACACACACACACACAAACACAAACACACACACCCTTACCTTTTGACTAAAGAGGCCAAAGAGCTTGAAGGACTCTTGGCTCGAGGTGACTCTAGTGCTGACACTAGTGATTTCTAAATTTGCTGGGCTCATACAATTAACGTTTGCTGATACACAAAAACAGACATCTGAGTATTTAGAGAGTGCTGGTGAGCAAACTGTGATGTACTTGATGACATTGTATATTACATAAAATGAACAGTCACAATCCTTATTTCCAAGCCACTCATGAGGATACAGTGTGTGAGGATTTAATGAAGGATGTACTTGACTTTCATAGCTATTGTCAGGTCAGGTCATGTTTGGCCATTAAAGGCATAGTTTCTTTTTTTTTTTTTTTTTTTTTTAAAGTATGTTTAAACCTAAACCCCCCCAAAAAATACGCATTAAACATATGAAGAAAATGTTGAATATTGTTACATCTGTAGAAAATTTAAAGCTGCAGGATTAGGATTTGGGGATTTGGGAATTGGAAGCCCTTCTGGAGTTGCTTGTTACTAACAAAACATTTTAATAACTCGTGTTCTTCACAGATCTGATGGCTAACAAAATCTTAGCTAACTAACTTTAGCTAGCTAAATGACCGTGCAGAGAGTAAATCACACATCCGGTTGCTTCTGATGAGTTGTACTTGAATTATCTCCTCTGTGTTCTGTGGGTTTATTAATATGATCCTTTTTGTGTTCTCCAGCTCTCACTAGCCGATGTGTGAAGCTAATCAGCTATGTGCGAAGACTTCTGTCTAAGGTTGAGATGAACATCGTGTTAATACAGCATTTTTTTTCCCCAGACTCAAATTTTTTTCAATTGACACAAAAATCAAATGCACTACAGCTTTAAAATGAATCCTCAGGAGTCTTGTTACTGTCTGCATTATGAGCACTCTTTGAAATAAAGGATAATGTATACAGTATGAGTGACTATCTTTCAAAGAAAAGTACAATCACAAGAAGATTCATCATATTGTGCTTGAGTGGCTTAACTGACCTCAAGGAATCCCAGGAACAGCACACTAAATCTCTTTCTTCAGCTCTATAACAAAACAGATTCATGGTTTAAGATATTTAAGCTATCAGGTGATGGTTGGTAAGAGAATAGGACTGCTGCTGTAGTCACAAAGGCTCATCCCAGAACTCTTATTCACAATATACTGTTAACTTTTTAATGTACAGTTTATATTATATTATAATGTTCAGTTCTAAAAAACAAATACAGAAAGTGGTTCAGGCTCTGGGGTGCTGAACAGAAGGTCCGAGGTTCAAACCATAGCACCACCTCTGTATGGCCCTTAACCAAAGCCCTCAATCCTATATGCTCCAGGTGCACATTATCATGACTGACCCTGCACCTCTGAACCCAACTTCCTGCGATATGTGAAGGAAAGGATTTCACTGTACTGCATCGTATATGTGGCAAATAAAGGTTTATTTGTTCTAGATCTGGTGTAACACAGAAAAGGATGGGTCCCCTGTTGAGTCTGCTTCCTCTCAAGGTTTCTTCCTCATATCATCCGAGCGAGATTTTATTTTTGCCAGTGATGCATCAAGCCTGCTCATCAGTGATCTAAATATACATCCAGATTTGTGTAAAGCTGTTTTCTGATAAAAGTGCTATGCAAACAAAAATGAATTAAATTGAAATTAGTGATCAGGAAATATATGACAAAGGAGCACATAAAAGATAAAGTGAGGAACTAAAAAATAACCAGGCAGCTGTTTGAAATCTCAACGATAGCAAGCTGGTAGTACAACTTATATGCTTATATATCTCTCCCTCTCTGTCTAAATAAGCAAAATTAGAGACAAATACCACCCTGTCCATTTAGAATTGTCACCATGTTGATCATTTAACTAAATACATATGAAGTCTGTAGTTTATTTTGTTCATGCACCCCTGAGACAAAGCAGCAATATGAAAGGATGCTTAACAGGGCCCAGTAACTGGGCTGATCACACAGAAATCTCCCTTCTCCTATCAGCCATTGTCTCCCCCTTTGCCTGCCCTCAACCTTCACCCCTCTGATTCCAGCATCAAAGGGCACTTGTGGCTCCGGCTGGGTGGCCACTAGTCTCTCATTTCCTCCCCATGTGCACTGCAGCCATTCAGTTTGGACAGGCCCCATCAGGGCTGAGTGGGCCCCAGAGAGCTAGCCAGCAGGGCCGCTCACCAGTGCTTCCTGGTCATTTAAGAAGCAGAGCACAGAATGGAGCGCCATTGTCCCACTCTGTTATCTGATGGCCTAGGCCAAAAGGTAGACAAAGCCAAGCGCCTTGGGACTCCTCCTCCCGCCTTGCTGACTGCAATGAACCTTTTTCTTTTTGGAAGCATGTCTATGTTTGATTTAAGCAAGTTAGGTGGATTAATACAGATAGGTACTCAAAGGTTCTACATAAAACAACTAAAGCATTTATTGAAAACAGTAGCTTAAACTGCGTTGTTTGTAGTTATGTACTTTCTTTGTGTACTTGTTTAAATGTCTGATATCTGTTGGACTTTACTAAACCAAAGTAATGATGGAAGTCCTGGTTCTTTTAGTAATCCAGATGTAGATTTTGATCCTACAGGAGCAGCTTGGCAGTGCTGGGATCTGAACTCACAACCTTTTAAGCAGTGCCGTACCCACTGAGCTACCACTACAAATATACTATAGATGCAATATAAAAATACTTGAATATAGAGCATAACGCATTCACAGGTTAGAAGTGCTACCTTTTTTTATTGCTGGTGCTTTGAGCCACCATGTTAATTTGACATCGCTTGCTGAACTCAGAGGAACTTGGAGGTGAAGAGACCATCCCGAGTTCCCAAGCAGAAATTCTGAGTTATGGAGGGTGTTTTCTTTGGTTTTTCATGGCTGAATGTCAGGAATTACAAGTTATGATCTCTAGTTGAATGTAGCATAAACCCAGTTAGACATGGGGAAAATGTATGGAACTCCACATACAAGCCAGAAGTGACATTGGCAAAGAAAAACTCCCTGAGACAACATAAGTAAAAAACCTTACGAGGCACCAGATTCAAAAGGAAACCCAGCCTTTTGTAGGTGACACTGGATCATGAGATCATAAATCATTACTTTTCTACAACTGTCTACTATGAAGTCAAACAGTACTAAGTGTCTTGAAAGGATGTTTGGGGTGAACATATTGTCCTGGAACACAGGAAAGTCTTCATTTCAGCAGTTCTTGGGTACAAATCTAAAATATCTGGTTGAGATTATCAATGATGCAAGGGTGAGACTTGGGAATTAACTGTCTTTGGGAAGTGTAAGTCCCAAATTAGGCTGTCCATGTGGAACCATCCCCAGCAGAAAATGAATCACAGGTGCAGTTCAATAAAATGTACAAAATAACCTATTGCATTGCATTGTTTGTTATAAAATGTGAAAGTAAACAAGGTAATACAGTAAGTATTAATATTTCTGTGTCTGTAGTGTGTATTTAACTTTTATTAACTTTTTTTTTTATTTATTTATTCCTGTCCATTTATTCAGATAACCACTGACTCCATTAACTATTGGTCCGTTATGATGTATACTCATTTTAACTTACTCACTACAGTAGAAGTGCCTCTAAATCATTTTCATGTACCAAATAACTCAGATGTCAACTTCCAACATTCACCCAAAAGAGGCGACTTGTTCACAGCCGACGCATCACTAATAAAAAGTGCAGTTGATGTGCCTGACGTAGATACACTGCTCCAATTTAATGAACACACAAGAGCATCTGAGCTAATGGAGTCATGGTGTACTGACACTGCCATCCTGCTCAGAATGAGCTGGCTGAATAGGTTTTAAGAGCCATGGCTGCCCTTTTCCACTGACACTGTGCCTTTTAAAGAACCTTTTAAAAACCCCGCATGGACTTTAAATCCTCAAATGTGCGTGTTTTCAAGGCCAGTTAAAAGCTGCCAAAACAGAGCTTGAGCTGATAGACAGAGACAGTCTTTGCCAGCTGGTAAGTGCTAGTAAAAAGAAACAGTTTCTGAATTACTGCTACTAATGTTACATCACACACAAGTTAGAGTTAAGAAAATAGAGAACAGTAAGGCAATTATTCATTGTCATCAGTAACCAATTTATCAAGGTCAGGGCCACCATAGATCCAAAGTGTATACCAGGAAAACTGGGAGCAAGCTAGGAATACACCCTGGATAGGTCTTCAGTCCATCACAGAGCGCTGTGCACACACACATCCACACCTAAGGGCAATTTAGCTTAGTCAGTCTACTTTCTGGAATGTTTTAAGATGGAGGAAACTTGACAATATGTTATGAAATAATGCTGCATTCAACTTATTTAGGAAATCTGAAATTTGTATTATGACATTTTGGACCTCTGTGGATTTGAGTGACAAAGTGGGGTGAAAAAACAATGTCAAAGTCAATGTTATAGTTTAATAACATAGATATAGTTTAATAGCTAATTTGATTATATGTTGATTGAGCTAAAGCAAATACTTACTTTTAAGGTATTTTGGCAGATGGCTTCATCCACAGCAGCTTATGAAAGTGAAAGATCCTAGATTTATCACATTTATACAACAGAGCCATTGAGATTTAAGGGTCTTGCTCCAGGGCCCGATAGAGGCAGCTTGGCAGTGCTGGGATCTGAACCCACAACCTTTCAAGGACTAGTTCAATGTCTTAAAGGTCCATTATGTAGACTTCAATCATCTGAATCCCCCTCCTTTTCCCCTCCCTTTCTAAGCATTTATTAGAACATACGGTGGCCATCAAGTGCCTGTAGCACATGTCCAGTACTTACATTCACACTCCTAGCTTTTTCTGTGTTAAATACTAAATATGGTCCTCCATGTTTCAAAATGGTTGGTTCTTAACTTGTTAGTCAGCACCAGCAAACCGATTCCCCTTCTTTCTTCTTTGTTGTTCCTGCTGCTCCTTCTGCTGCTTCCTTCCAGATTCACGCTGCCACTTGTAAAAACACGAAATATGGAAGGCACTGTATAGGTTTGTCCGTTCTGGTCTACTGTAGCGGTGCAACATGGCAGCTCCATAGAAGTGGACCTGCACCCTATGTAGATATAAAGGGCTCATTCTAAGCTCACGGAAACACAATGATTTGTAGTTACAGGTAATTCTACACTAATGAACATACTTATGAATACTATAAGAATATTATGGAATATATATACTTCATTTCTGCTAATAGATACCCTCAAAATCCTAAATAGTGGCCCTTTACCCACTGAGCTACAACTATAAATAAACTGTAGATATACTGAAGTATACAAAAACTTGTACATACAGCATAGCTTATTTAAAGGTAAGATGTTCTACTTTGTTTATTGCGGCTGCTGTGAGCCGGCATGCTGATGTGATGTCACTTGCTGAGCTCTGAGGAGCTCAAAGTTGAGGAGACCCTCTCGAGTTCCAGAGTAGGAATCATGGGGGCATTTTCTTTGTTTTTTTCTTGTCAAGCGTCAGATATTATAAGTTACAGCCCCTGGTCGAATGCAGCATAAAACCACTTAGACATGGGGAGAATGAGAATACTCGACATAAACAGTATCCCGGATCCTTATTATCTGTGGGCAAATGAGCTTTAGGGACCCTAAAGCTGTAAGTCAGTAAGAAAATCTCAAATATTTATCGATCAATTGATTCAAGTTATAAGGAAAATGTCTTGGCAAAGATGGTCTACTTGTTGGAACAGCTTGATATGTGTTTTGGTTGCTATTATTTTGTAATAGGAAAATTAGCATGGGTTTGAAACCCATGTCTTGAAGAATGCACTGACAGCAAGTCTCATTCCACATCATATTCTTAAAATAAATTTTATACACATGGAGCCTGGTTCATTTTTGCCATTTGCAGTAACCATCGCCACAATTAGAGACTGATCATGCTGCAAACAGTGTCTTCTAGTGGAGGGATGAATAAAAGACCATTTCAGGCAGCCATATTTCTGCCAAGCTCCTTGAACGTTGCCCATGATTGATTTTTTTTTGTTCTTTTCGGTTTTCCAGAACGGTGTGTTTCCAGAGCTTTTCCCACAGGTAGACAGGTGACAGCAGACACACAGAGCCTGTATTGTGCGCATGACATCAAAGAGAGACTTGTTGAATATCATCCACATCAGTGCAGGTGTAGTAAGGGAGGGGGGATGGCAACCAAACAGCTCCTGTTTCAAATGTTCTTTCCCTCAGAGATTTAATGTGACGTGATGTTGTTACGAATAGGTATAAATAGTGTTAAATACACTACAGCAGCGTTTTTAAAGCATTTGAGTACAAGTGTTAATAGAAAAGCAGAATGTGAGTAAGTTGGCTCAGTTTGTTGATCAGTTGTGTTGCCTTGTCTAAACTCCACATGTCTGACTCATTACAGCCACCTGATGGTGAAGCAGTGATAGAGCATGTGTATAAAAACAGTAACAACAGTGGTTCTCAGGGGTTGTATATCAGTGGCCCCAACCCTGCTCCTGGAGATCTACCTCCCTGAAGACTCTAGCTCCAACCATAACAGTGCCCACCTGATCATCTAATCATTGCCTTAAGATGTTCTTGATCAACTAAAAGAGCTGTGTTAGATTTTGTTTGGAGATGAAACCTGCAGGAAGGTAGCTCACCAGGAACAGGGTCGATATAATCTGTAACATAAATTCCAATCTCAGTACAAACCTATTTTCTAATCCTTTTTTTAAATTGTACAATATTATGTGTACTTATTAAAGCCACAGAGATTTCTATTCCTGGACTTTCCTCTGACACTTTAGTTCCAAGCTGACATTATTTACATTTACTTGTTTGTGATTTGGACTTTGGATTAAGCCTATACACTTCACAGAACAGTTCAATAGGCTCATAACTATAATGTCTTGATAATAAATATAATAACGGACCCCCTGACGTTCTTTAACAGACCCCACTTTGAGAACCACTTAGTAAGAAAAGAGACTTAACTTATCTTGAAGTAGTATAACTGCTCACTTGGGGGCTTGACTAGACATTTAAAATGGCTACATGACTGAAAAACTGAATTTGATCATTGGTTAAAAAAGAACAATGCACTCTAAGAACAGATACAATAAGGACAATACAGTCTGTGTTATTTCTGTGCAATTTTTTTCAGTGTGCGCCACTGATTTTATACAAGGGTGGCTGCTTTATAGCTTCAGGGTCCCTGGTTCGATGCTGATCTCAGTTTATTGTCTGTGTGGTGTTCTCCCCGTGACCATGTAGTTTTCCTCTGGGTTTCCCCTCACCTCCCAAAAACTTGCCAGTAGATGGCTTGGCTAAGAGAAATTGCCCTTAGGCATGCAAGAATGTGTGTTTGTATGTGGATGTATGTGGATGGTGGCCTCCAGGGAGCATTCCTGCCTCACACCCAGTGTTCCTGGGATAGACTACAGATCTACCATGATTATTGAAAATAAATGAGTCATTTTATAGAGAAATATATTAGAATGAATTGAATGGTGTGATAGGTAATATCACTGAGGTATAAATATATTATGATATTTAAAAAATCATTTTAGTATTATATGAAGAATTATTATTTTCTACCACAGGACCGTCTTCGGGAATAAGGGCTTGATGCTTCATAGTGTCCTTGTACTATGATGAGCTGCTTATTATTATTATTATTATTATTATTATTATTATTGGCAGGAAAGTAACTTGTCTTGATGTTCAACAACAATAAATCTAACTATACACCGATAAAAGTGTGATGTGTTCATTAATAAATGAAAAAACTGTTACTGTAACTTTGTTCAATAATGTTGAAAGAAGTTTCCTGGTTAAATCATTCACACACTACGGTAAAACCTCAACACACTAGTACAACATAAAAAATAGCCTGAAGTTTAAGTCAGTGAAGCAAACACGATGGCATCCAACTCAGACTGATCCATCCATCTCTGTCCCCTAGTTTTTTCTCTTTTATTTTTGAAGATCAAGCAATGGCAAAAAAAAAAAAAATTTTTTTTGAATAATTCCGTGTCTTTTGATCTACGCACAGAAGTATGGGTTCATTTCCATTTTTAATTTTTTTTCCTCCTTGCTTTCTGTAAGAGTGCCAGCATCAAGACTTACCTTGGTGTGCAAATGTGCTGGAATAGGTTAAAAGCAAATCTCCCTGCTCTCTCCAAGCTGAAGTGCAGATGTTATGAAGTTAATTAAAAATTTAGCAATTCGTTTCTTCAGCACCAATTTGGGTTGCATCAAATGGGAGAAAACCGACAGAAATGATTTCGAGAGGGGTGCACACGTAACCTGTCACCTTAGATGTGTGAATTGTTGACAAAAATAAGAGACTGGGTATTTTGAACCCTTCGTGGCTGATGCCTGGAATATGCAGTATTGATCTTGAGGGGGGTTTATTTTCTTATTTTACATTGTGTACATTCTGTCTGATTTTTTTTTCAACCCATCAAAAAGAATGCAGTCAATTTCATTATATGTGACATCAGTATGTTAAAATTTGACTTATAGAAACAAAATATGTGATTTCACTCCATTGCGTAAAACCTGTTGGTTTTCTCTGAGCCACCACATCTTATAACATGATGGATTGACAGTACAGCAGCAGTGGGCATTTTTCACAACTCCCAAAATCATTGTACACTAACCCATGGCTTTATAAATAATCATCAGTGCTTACTGATATTGCATCAGATGTTGACACAGACAATTGCCCCTATTTGCTGGCAAAGATGTAGAAGATGCTGTAAAGAAAGCGTGTCATGTCTCCAGGTGCCTGCTGACACGAGCAGGGTTTGATTCTGTGCACAGGTGTTGCAGAACTGTTGGCACCGGGCTCCCATGCCTGCACACACAGCACAGTGCTAACCGCTAGCTGCTGGCGCGTCCCAGCAGACCTGTATTTCCAGTGAGGGATATTACAAGCGGCAGGCGCGTGCCTCTGATCTGTATGCGCCAGGCACACTCCAGGTCCTGAGTGAATAATGCTTGACTTGTTCAATTTGTTTAGAAGCCTCATTCTGGGCTTTGAAGCCACGCATTTTAGCATAAATCATAACCTGTCTCCTTCTTCACAAGTGCTTTGAAATGCAACATCTGCTTTTGAGTCACCGCTTTACAATTAGATAAGCAACATCAATACATTGACCAAATTCTGCATAATGAGAAGACATTTAGGTTAAAAAACAATACTTTGCTAGGCTAGAATGCTATATCAGGAACAGATGTAAATGTGGTTTGTAGCAGTGTAACCTACTTAGAGAGCATTAGGGCCGGAGGGCATGCAGCTTGTGTTTGCTCTTTCATTGTGATGTATCTGCTATGGGTTTGTTCATTTGTTTTGCTAAAGCAGAACCTTCTGTTTTGCCCAGTGATGGCGCTTCAGGTGTCGATCTAATCAGTGCTCAGTCATGTTAACTTATACCGCAGCATTACTAAATGCGCAAATCTGATTGGTCAGAAGCTGTTGATTAATTTCCAATAAGAGCAGCTCTGAGAGTAGCGTGGTTGTAATAACAAAAAACAGATTTATATTAATACACTCCTTATAATATGTTCTTGTTTCTACAGAAGAGATCATCACAAGCCAGGTTTCCATTGCAAATATGCATGAAATAGAAGCGACGTTTTAAGAATTTTGACAAAAAAAAAATGGTCAGTGTTTCTAGAGAGTGATGTTAGCTGGGGTTTCTCCTCTCATGATAGCTCTTAGGGTGCTTGTTTTTAAAAGGTAGCATTTCCGTTTTCTCTTCATGTCATGTCATGTGACCTTAAATTGGACCTTTAAAACGTGTTTCCATTTAAATTTTTCTAAATACTGCTTTATCAAATCATCTGAAAAACCACCTCGTGAGAGCATGAACACTTTTTTTTGGAGTTTTTCCGAAATTCATGTCTTTCCGTTAATCAATTTTTAGTTTGCAACTTCAGATTGCGCATTAGCTAGGTTAATGAAAACCCGGCTAATGTGACTACTGCGGTAGATGCATCACATCATCTGGGGCTAATAAACTGTTTAAAAATAGTTATAGGACTGTCACCACAGGATAGAGGACTTTTCTCAATGACATGACACGCTGCGTTTTTTTTGTCTTATTAACATGGAGACAAAGGGGAATAAAGGAAGCTGGTGAAGGAACAACTGTTTACAGCTGCTATAAAATAAGTGATAACAGGAACTAAGTTGTTTTGTGAACATTCCACAATGGTAAATGTTACGTTAAACAGTTGAAAACTATTATGTGTTCTTCTTTCATTTTAATATATTAAAATTGTAATCATTAGAATATTTGCTATAGTATAAGAGGAATGAAATACTTCAGGATGTGATGTTATAGGACAATAATCAGTTTCAGTGTGGTAACTCCTCTTAGCGCTGGGCTACATCACTACCCAGTCATTGATTATTTTCCTATAGTAATACACCCTGCCATGTTTTATCACTTACTCAATGATAGGATTTTACACTTTACTGAATTGTATGGAAAAAAGCACTATGTTATTCTGCAGATAGTTCATGAATATCAAAAATTATTTCAGTTTATTATTATCAAACTAATTATTTCTTAATAATTCTTTTTATCCAAGGGCCATAGTACTCATGGACTAATGCAGGAAGTACTGTATCGGCATTTATTCCTTTCAAAATAATCTGCAATTGAATGTAAGGATAGGCCTGGTCTTCACATGGCCTCCTCTCTCAATTAAGGGAAAGATCAAACAAAACAAACTCAATTCATCATTCCCCTCCATCATCATGCACATCCCCCTCCATCTGCAGCATTAAGAATTCTTTTTGCACAACGAGCAATGAGCAAGGAAAAAAAAGTCATATTTAAGATTCATATTTTCCAAAGGCGGTTATTTGATGAGTAGTCGTCAATTAACGGTATGAAGGTGCGCTTTACACCAGGAGGATTAGATGAAAGCACCTCCCTGTCACATGGTGCCACTGGCTCCGTGCTCCACAGCATGGCTGTCTATAGGATGACATTCCTCTATATGAGCAGGTGCAGACGGAGGAGCCTGAACAGATGCTAATGGAGCATCACACATAAAGCTGTGAGCAGCTCCTCATCGCCTCATCATTATTGCAGTGGTAGACGCAGGCCTCTCCTGGCCTCGAGGGTGAACTGCAAGAGAAGTGCGTTTGTGAGAGAGGTTTGCACAGTTAAGAGGAAAGCTTCACCATGTAATACTATAAGATCTCTGTTTTTGTAACACTTAGTGCAAATCCATGAAACACATTTGCACGTTTTTATTTTAAATACACATTTACATTGGACAAAAATTACTTTTGAACATTCCAAAAATGGAAATATGTCAAGCTTTCTGAGAATATTTTAGGTAAAGTTGCACTAAATGAGCTGCACTAATATAGTTTGATGCACACTTACATGAATGTTCGTAATTGTTTTTTATTTAAAGGCCGATCAATGCTGCAGAACTAATGACTGGGTGTCTGTTATCCAAAAAAACATGTCATGAAGGTGGCTGTGACCCAAAAAACATACGCTTTTTTGCATTAAACAAATACTAATTTTGCACAGCTCCCTAAAAATAAGGAGCTTTTTAGGTGCGTTAACATTACGAACAGAGTTACTTGACCAGCCTGATTTTGGAGTTCAGAGCAAAAATAGTGGCAAATTAGTCTAAAAAATTGAAAAGCTTGACCAGTTTGGGGACATTATTTCCATATGCTGGAAATGCTCACAACTATACAAGGCAAAAAAAAAACTATACTGTAATTTCAGACCCCAGGTCATGTGATTATGACCTTTTCCAGTTGTTTTACCAGTTTGCAGTTATATTTAATGTTGTAGGGTGTCCCTGGAACAAATTAATTCCTGTTATCACTTATTTCAGAAGCTCTAAATAAACGTCCCGTTGCCAGCCTTCCTTTTAAGTTAATAAGACAAAAATGGCCTCTGTTGTGAAAAGTTTTGCATGTCCATATATCAAAACTTGCAGCATTACCTCTGACTCTTGCAAATCATTGACACTGGAGACTCCTTCCAAAAATGCTAAATCTCCTCACAGAAATATGTCATCATATCAACACCTGTAGTAAGCTGTGAGTATACAAACAATATTGTATGAGAATGAGAGCATTAGAATAATCACTGTGATGTAAATTGTGTTAAAGCAATAACTCTAACCCTAAACGTATTTTCACTTCACTGGATTTTTAATGAACAGGTTTATAACTAACTCGTTTTTTGGGTGGAAAAAATCCTCAAAAATGTTAATTACTTGAGAAAACTTTTGAAAAAAAACTGTATGATGATTCTGCGGTGTTCTTCTGAAGATACCTTATGAGTTTCATCTCTTTTATTTTGTAGGTAAACTCAATGTTTACAAGTAATATTACGGCTTCCACATGCACTACAATCCCCGCATATACTTAAAATAAAATGACAGAGTCTAATGTTTGGACTAATTATTTTTGTTTGTTCATAAATATGTTCTTGTGTGTTAGAAATCGCTTTGTGATTGGTAATCGCATTGTACTTTTCTTTTCTGACTTTTTTATTATTCATAGTGTGTTGCTTTATCCTGAGAGCTATTATAGGGAATTAGACTTTTTAAGGGACTTAGCTAACATGCTCCATAAATAAACAATTTTGCTCCCCTCAGTAAATTAGTAACCCTTAATATTGAATGACACAAAAGAGCATTAGATGCCAGACAGAGATTAAAGCATTAACATTTTACGCATTACGGGACTGATTTACAAACTACACATATCTGTGTTTAAAACCTGAGTAATTGCACATAAACTCTATAGTCAGCTATCATATAACTAATGAGGATATTATGAACTGTTACAGATTATAGATTACACCAGGACATCGTACACAACACATGCATATCATCTTCCGGTACATCTCAACATTTTATAATCAAACATTACTAACATTTCTATACCAAATTTGTGTTGTAACATGCAAACCTAACAAGATCACAAGGATTCCTAGAAGGGCACTCAGAGTGTGCAGACCTCCGCCAAGGACAATAGTCGACTCTTTTGTGATATGCAAAGCTGCAACTGCAAACACTGTATTTGTCTGGATACATTTCCTATGAAGTCATCGTATTTCTACATTGACTATATTTTGCCACCATTGAACTTTACTGGATTTTATGATGTATGGCATTAATGAGCGCACTTCTGCTAAGCCCAAATGCTGTATCTCGGAACGTTACCGAAAGTGACACTAAATTGACACTTCCTGTGACTCAGATACACTCTAATATTTTATGAGTTCCTCCATGGCTCATGTTACACCCTGTACCAAGTTTCATGGAAATTGGTTAAGTAGGTTTTGCACATTCCTGACAAAAAAAATAAAAACATATCCTCCTTGGTGGAGGTAAAAATTAATCTGTACTGTGACGGTTCCTACACATTATCTACACATATACACTGTTCACATATTTTAAAGAGTAACTCTTAAATTGAATGAGTAGCCATTAACCCTGTTACACCTTATATCCTGTTACCCTATATAATCCTAACCCTAACCCTAAGCGTCCAGACGCACTGGTGTACTCATACAAAACAACTAATATGAGTATTTACATATGACATGCTGTTGTAATCCATCTGTAATAGTGCAGACATTCTCATTAGTTACAGTATAGTTATCATTAGGTACAGTATCTGTAATTTATGTGGAACTACAGAGGTATTAGAAACACTCCCTATGTAGATATAAATGGCTCATTCTAAGCTTACGAAAACAATTTTTGTTACAGGTAATTTTACACTAATGAAAATATACTTATATATTATGGAATACATACTCCATTTCTGCAAATAGATACCTAAAAAGTCCTACATATAGAACCTTAAATTTTTTTTTTTTTTTTTTTTAATAACAGCAGATCTCATAGTAGTGCTAGTGGTAATGTTAGGCATTCAAAATTTTATTTAATGAAGAAAAACATGTAACTGGTGATAAATTGAGATTTTCTGTAAGGAAACAGTTATTTAACATTTATGGAAGGAGTCTCCAGTGTCAGTGCTTTGTAACTGTCAGTAGGTCCACTACAGGAAAGACCTTAAAACAAAGGAGTTTGCACTTTCTAGTTCCTGTCTAATATGAGATACTTATTTTTGTCTTGTGAACTGAGAGAGAGAGAGAGAGAGAGAGAGAGAGAGAGCCTGATGATGGAATAACTGTTTACACCTGCTATAATGTAAGGGATATCAGGAACTAACTTGCATTGCTGAAATTTCACAACATTAAATGTGACTCAAAATGGATGCAAAATCTTAATGTGCCTTTCTTTAAAAAAAAATTGAACATGTAAGCAAAGCACAATGGGACATGCTGTCATAGGAAAAGAACTTCAAGTTGGCATCTTTTAGGCATCACGCCACCACTATTTGAACATTAAAACATTATGCCATATCATGCTCTATTGCGTACATCATAAAAACAGACAAATGTAGTTTTGCTGCAATGTTGAGAATCCTATTGGACGATTGGCATCAAACACAACAGAACTCTTTACGACAACCGTACACAGAGTGAATAACATTTTTATCTTGATCCTAGTGTAAGCTTCATGTGTTTAACTTTCTCTTCAAACAGAGTCTTCTCAGCATGCTCAAAGTAGAGAGGTACTCTTCAAAGCACTACACTGAGCTATAGTCTTTCAGATGCTTGGGTTGTTATTATTGTCCTTTATTATATAGTGTTCTGCATCATCCTGTTATGATCTTAACATTCAGTGTGTATTTAAATGACACTCAGAGCAGTTTTTATTGCTGTAAAGAGTTGTGCCATGCAGGATAAACTTCATTTCCCTGGTCTTTTACTATCGAGTCCTAGTCACACACCCCCCCCTTCACTCTTTCCTTCCGTCTCAGGGAGTGCAGGTACGTGTCAAGTGATCGCTGAATTGAAATATTGATGTGGAGTATCAAAGCATGGCGTATAGCTCCTGTGTTTCCTGAACTCACCAAAAAGAGCTTTGATCACGGGCTCCTGTGATCTGACTTCTGAAGTTGTTAAGAGTACTGGAAAACAAAATGCAAACAAACTTCAAGTGCCCCTGGTAGTCATAAAAGTTTTCTCTGACAAGTATAAATATGTGCTTTTCTGTATATATGCCTAAGCTGTGAATCTCAATCTTTAATAAATGTAAGCAGACTGGCACTGAATATTTAGGTGGAAAGTTTCTTTGGAAACAATGTTGACCAGATTGTGTTAGCTCCTCTGTACAGATGTTTTTATATGGTTCTCTGCATTTTTATTTTCAATTTGCATATGTGGATATTTTCAGATCTAAATGATATCACTAATTACAAAAAAAAAAAAGAATAACATGAGTAAATTATTTTGCGATGTGGTTTATGTTGCTTATCTTCATGCTTTATTTGTTTTATAAGCATATTCTTTCAATAGTATTCAGATCAAGCTGCCGTACAGCCACATAAGAAAACTTTCAATATGCCTCCTATAAATCTATAAGTAATCATTCATATTTTTTCTTTTAACGCCGTGTCATTTCAGTATCTGCATTGTATAAAAAAGGATCCCCTTGTGAGACAAAACTTAAGCTCTCAAAGAGATTTTTTTTATTCAGTTATAGCACTGGAAACACAGCCACCACTATCAAATTAAAAGTTTACACACAAATTCAGAGGTTTTTACTTTTATTTATTACTTTAAAGACACATCATGTCTTAAAGTAAGGTAGGACTGTCATTTCTCTTTACTTAGTTGAGTGGTTCTTGACATAATATGGATTACTACAGTTGCAAAACAGGACTATTTTCTGTATCCCAACACTACATCGACACAACGCAACTGATGATATTTACGAAGGTAAGAAATTCCACTAATGAACTTTGGACAAGGCTGAAAAGCGATCCAGCTGACTACCTCATCAAGCTGGTTAAGATAATGGCAGTAGTCTGCAAAGCTGTTGTCAAGGTAAATGCTGACTACTTTGAAAGACACGTTTTGTGTTTTTTAACACTTTTTTGTTTACCACATAATTCAATACACATGTAATTACACATGAACTTTAGTAATGTTCTACAATGTGAAAAATTGTCAAAACAAAGAAAAACCAATGAATGAGTAAGTGTGTCCAAACTTTTGACTGGCACTGTATGTCATATTTATATATACTGTAGTTATATATTTTTATAACTGGTCTCTTGAGTTGAATGGTTTTTAATCCAAACCTCAGTGACTCAAAAATAAGTAGGCCTTAGACACTAATGTATTCTGTTCAGGAATAAAAAGATCCATGGTTCTAATAACATTATTTTACACATTTTCATAATGTTCAGGAAAGATATGTGCACTGGGGTGGTCCATGGAATTTATTTTACAATTAAATGAGCATAAAAATGAGAAATCTCCTGGTCTTAAGTTGAATTAAAAGCATAATTTGGTTAAAACCATTGGTATTTATAACCTTTGTCATATAAGTTTACTCAATTAATCAGCTGATGATTTTTGCAAAAATAAAATCATTTTAAACTGATTTTTAGCTCCCAAATAATGAAAATTACTTTACCACATGGCATCACAAAAAAAAAAAAAAAACCAAAGCAAATGTGTTTGAATCTTCCAGAACACATGATGAAATCTGTGCTGACTAAAATACTCAGCTTTTGTCCCATTTCTCTCTCTTACGATGTCAGTCATGGTGATTATGAGCAGTGCTGCCACAGTCTGGACTGATTAGTGCTTAAATCTGGTCAGATCCAGAGAACAGCAGGTTATATGTTACACTGAGGGTCATTTAGTCAACACGAGGCTGTAAAACTGGCCTTTGGAAATGGCCACCAGTACAAAGGCTTGTGGCTGGCTGTTTGGCGTGCAGATGGTCAAGACAGCTGGGACAATTTAGTGATCTGAGGCTCTTAAACTGCCCCCAGACATGGTTAAAAAAACAGCTTGACAACAGGCCTGCTTGTTCCTGCATTGTTTAGGAGCTTTTATGAGGACAGTCCGTTTTAAACGAATAGATTTGTCATCCTTCATGGAAGGTGTCCAGCTCAATGATTTCGCAGTTCCTTGTTTTATTTCATTTATTATGTAAAGCCCTAGTGGGTAGATGTCAAATTATTACCATGACCACTTCAGAGCTTTGGACTTCACAAACAGAGACTTCAAACACACATAATTCATGCTTACAATTTAGTAATGTTCAAAATATATCCAGTTGTTGCCATTCCTGATGGGGGAATCAATCATGGAAAATTCTTCACCTAAGTGAAACCCTTAAAATCAGAGTTTCAATCAGTGAGTCCAGATTTACATTCATATTCCACATACAATTCTGATCAATCACTATACAATGTTCTTTAAGATTTATATTACATTACATGTAAACACTAATACTGGAAAAGAGAAATATTTCAAATGATTTCTTTTCTCAAGGTATATGTAAAGCAACATTGAATATTATTCCTATTCCTCCATCATGAATAGGCATATTAAGAGATAGGATTTGATCAAATCATTTTAAAAGTATTATCACCCTGTCCTTAAATTCATTTGAGGTTCGTTTCGGACCCCTCCTACGTTTATTTAAGGGATCATCACAGTTTTTATTTATTATTAGTTGTATCCTGTAATTAAGGCTGAGATTGAGATTGAGTGAAATCCTCCGTCGTAAGTGATATAAGTTGACACAGAGAAGTATGTGAATGCATCGAGAGCAGTCTGTGTGAATGCCTGCTATCTCTACAGCTGCCTAATGAAGGCTGGGATCTCTGCTTGCTCTGGAAATGAGTTTTCCCTTGAAAATGGTGGAAGCCGTATCCAGGTCTATTTAAATGAGGCAACATGGGGAAGGTAAGCACGACCACAGGAGCATTGTTTTCACAGTTCAAAGTAAGGCGAGCATGCTTTGCACTTCAAAGCCACTCATCTGGGAGGCAGTGATGGTGGGGGCTGGAGGGGGTGAAGGATGGAGGAGGGGGATTTAGGGGACAGGAAATAAGAATCAGGGTAATTAACAACTTCTGCTCGGTAATGAAGCCCAGAGAAAGACACAGAGGCGGCCTCTCAGCTTAACGCCACCAAATATTTGACATGTTTTACTCGAGTCCTTTATCTCTTTTCTCGTATTTGACTGTTATTTTGTTTTTATTAGTAGTACACACCTTAATTGCCCCAACACTGTTCTGTTCGTGTTACAATTATGTTCCAACGTTTTCCATCCTGCCTTTTTTTTTTTTTTCAGACTTGTTATTTTGCACCAGATCTATTTCGAACATGTTAATGATTTGTTCCCACATGTTCTTTGGGTTAACCAGAAGAACAAAGGCTAATGAATTATGCAGCATTTAGTAACAAACATCAATCAGTGTGTCACTGGTCGGGTTTAAGTGTCGAGTTCAGGACAGATCTTCACCTCGGGTTTGTTCATGTACTGAGAATAAATAATTGAGTATTATGGCAGAAGAAGTCTTTAGTGTTATAATTAATAACTGAAGTACTCATTCATTGTTGTTTTTACTTGTTGGTTTCCTTTAATCTGCAGTGACGTCTTACTCACTTTCATTAGCCCTGTTGTGTTTATTTGTGAATTGCATAAAAATCATAGAAAGAATAAAAAGCATAAATGAATTCATGAAAGATAGGCAACAACAATAACAAGGGCTCATTATAGTCTGTGCAATTATTTAAAAGTGTTAAAAAAATGATAGAATCTTTATTTTGTATTTGTTTACATTGCAAACGCAGTGTAATTATATCACCTTAAAATGTAATGATATCTTCACCACGCTAAGAGGGTTTTGTAATAGATCCTAAGCTTTAAGCTTGTCTACAGGCAAATTATCCCCTACATAAAAAAAGAGCTTCATATCACGCAACTGTAGCTGTATAACACTAACGTCAACATATGATACAGAAAGAATGATATACACATATCAGGAAGACTGTAATCATTATTTATTATGCATTTTTCTATAATTCATTCTCAGATGGCTCAAAGGTTGCTCAAAAGCTTAAAGTTTCCTAAAATATTCTAGTATGCTAAAAAAAAAATGAATATATTAAAATATAGATTTCCTGACAACTACTACTTGAATAACAATAAATGTATAAGGATAAATTGTATTCTAATAGCCTTTGTAAATTTTATATGAAAGTCATATATAGGCTTTCCTGAATGTTGCTTTAAGATTTATAGCCTTGAATAATTAATATACATTCATTTGAGCTTTAAATATTTGTACTCATGTAGACTGTCTATAATTTGTGAATTTGTCCTCTTCCCAACAACATCTCTTGTAAGTGTATGAGGGTCTTAGTCTTTGGTATGTTGTTAATCTGTTAATCTGTGGACCAGAATTGGCTTTGTCAGTTGATATAAACAACAAAATATCTCTGACCTAAAATGACCCAGTGTTAGAAACTGTACTATCTGTAAATCTAAATTCAGTCATGCCTTCAAAATGAATGAAAATTAAATATTTCTACTTTAATAAATGCAGTAAAGAGTGATACAATTTGTAAAAAGGCAAACATCTGGCATGAAAATGCTTTGCTTTTTAAAAATGCATCAATAGTGTCAGGTAGTTTTTGCAGTTTTATAAGGAAATGATTGAGTAAGTTTTACTGAGTATCTTGGAGAATCTACCACACTTCTTCTGGACTTCCAGGCAACACTTGACAGACTTCATGATGTCTGTTTTTTCTCCAAAAACTTGTCTATTGCTTAATATGTTACTTTCTTTACTGTTGTACTAGCATTTTCCTGTAAAATTTCATTTTTGTTGTTGAAAAAGTATTGTTTGTAAAACATTAAATAGTAAAGTAAAATCTCAGTAATGCAGATATCATAAAATAAACATCGAGACCAACACAGTACTGTGTGACTGTGTAGTAATAATTAGTAATAAAAACAAACTGTAAAAAGTCTGTAAATGTTTTTAATAAGCTTACGCATGAAAGTGTTCATAACCAATAATAAAGTTAAACCCCCAAACTCTCAGGATCTGTCAGTGGCTCCCAGAAATTTCCAATTCATTGTACACTGAAAAAATGATTCAGTGGTTCCATAAATATGACAAAAACAAGTTTGTGATTTTTCCACAAAAAAAGCTAAATACTAGAATTACTCCAAATTCTGTACTAAATTAATTCATGTAAGCGTATATTTTACTTCCTTTACTGGGCTAAATTTAATATTATTTTGCAAGTACGAAATCAAAAAAGAGAGAGAGAAGTAGTGTCTGTTTGGGCCGTGCATTTAGAACTCAATTTGCATATGTGTTTAAACTGAGTTCTTTTTGTGATTTGATGTTTTCGATATTTTATTGCGTGTTGCCTTTAAAGTTAAGGAGTTATGAAATATTTTGAAAGGTCGGGTGTGTCAATAAAGTTTTCTTCACTATCTTTGTGTTTCTCAGTCAGGTGCATGGTGTGTGTATGTGTGTGTGTGTGTGTGTGTGTGTGCGTTTGCACGTGTGCGCACAGAAGTTACTTATCATGTTGGGTTCTACTAGTTCAGTCTTCATGAAGTCTGATATATATGTGCATTAGCAAGCTACTTCTGCTGTTGTAAAAGTTCTGCTGCTGTTTGAGTACAAATTTAAAATAAGATAAAAAAAAATATGCTAGTTAAATTTACTGAAATTTTATGAGAATTTATGGGATGTTTTAATGAGAATAATCCTTGATGCCATGTAAACTTTGCTTAGTATGCTTAGTTCAATTTACTAAGATTTTGTATTTGTGTAATTACAAACTTTTCCTTGAGTAAATTTCACTCCAATATTTTTTCAGTGGAGTTAATCATATGCTTTAAGATTAATAAATTGAACTGAATGATAATCTGGGGTAATGTGTCAAAATGGAATGCTGTATGTAAGAATAAGATGAGGTGCAGTCAAGGTTTTGCATTTTAGCGGCCAGAAAAAGCAAGGCAGAGGTATGCATGTGCAGAGACAAAGGCTGATTGTTATGCGGTGTGAGGTGAGAGAGAGCTCTGCCCTGAATGAGAATCCAGCGCATGTTTACACACGGACCCGACACAAAGAAGCGCTCTTTCTGTGCATTAAGATGTTAAACGGCTCTGAGGCTGACCCGTAAGCTTTCCAGTGAAGGCACAGAGATGAATTTAGCTCCTCGGGTCTCCCCGATCTGGGTTTAATCCGCGTGATGTGATGGCGCCCTTAACTTGAACCCGGAGTGTGAAAGCGCCCCGCAGAGCCGCTGATGTGGCCGCGCGCTTAACACCAGGCTTTCATCGGGTTTTATTCCATTTAACCTGCTGGTTTGTTAGTCAAATGTCCTTAAGGGAAATCTCCTGCACGTGTGACTAAAACTTAAGATAAGAAGTGATCAACATGCAAAATAGTAGTAGCTTTTACTGCACATCAAATTATAAATATTTGATAAAAAAAAAAAAAATCAAATATTTACAGCATTTGGCTGCTTATGATGCTGTTGGGGTTTGTGGTTAACACATGTTTAAAAGATATAATGTGTATGATATGCAACTCATAAATATGCTGAAATCACACACACACATACACATATATACACACATATATGTGCGTGCGTGTGTGTGCGTGTAGAGAGAGAGGGAGTGAAAGGACCACGGTTTATATACTTTTACTTGAACTGCATAATAAAATGATATTTATTTGTCAGAGCCATAGAGCCTGAACTTTCCACCAAATTAGGGTCAAGTTGCCATTGTTTATAAGTTATTTGTTTTTGAGTTTGAATTTATTAAAGTGACCAGTCAAACAGGCTAAAACTGAATAATAACTCATTTAAAAAATCCTCAATCATAAATAAAATAGCTGTGCTTTATGGACCTGGAGTCCAAATACCTATACATTAAGCTACGTATGATAATTATATTAAGCTATGAATGATTATTATATTATTATAGCCTAATAGTCATTATAATCTCAATTCTAAAAGTCACAGGTATACGTACATATTATACAGTCTAACACCATGTTATAACATTGGAGATGATACTCAGTTTAACAAAAAATAAACATGCAATAAACCTATGGCCATCATAAAAGTAGCAGGTAAACATTGTTTTCTAGTCAACGGAATTGGTTGTATTTTTGCTATTGATGGTCCAACATGGATAGCTTAAACATTTCCACAAAACAGCCAGGAACTATCTTCCATCAGCAATCAGGAAGTCTCTCCCTTGCTTCAGTGGATACTCTCATCTAGATATTATAGATTTGTGCCTAAGTGCTACTGCTGTAATCATAAAGACTGTCCTGTGCTCATTCACAATCTGCTCATACTGAACATCCTTTCAGCACACTTTTTACTTTATAGTACGCTGTTGTAAAGGGGTAATGATTTATATACCAAGAAAGGTTTCTTGCCTTATCACCTCTGACTTGCTTATGGCTCTAAATCTGTATTGGGATTTCTGTAAACTGATTTGTGCAATGTTTATAGTAAATACAGTTTCCAAGGAAGTTTGAATTGTTTTTAGTGCCAAAGCTTGTCTTTAACAGATGGTCAAAGGGGGGGGGGGGGGGGGGCAGCCTTTGATAAATTAAAAA
>JAQQZR010000015.1:5082324-5134235 GCA_030068235.1 Notoglanidium macrostoma
CCCCCCCCCCCCCCCCCCCCCGCCTGTGATAAAGTAAAAATCACTGACATAAAATTTGGATGGTGATGGTCTATACACACACACACACACACACACACACACACACACACACACACACACACACCCCTCCCCGGGGTTCCCCCTCTATTCAGTGCCTGTTTAAGAGACCCCTGGCGAGAGGATCTTCTCCTCCATAAAGAGAAGATGCACGAGGATGACTCGCCATAGGCTTTGGGTCTGACTTCAAAAGGCGTTTGATGCGCGAGCGCTGTAAGAAGAAGAAGAAGAAAAAAGACGGGACCAAACCTCAGAAAGACATTCAGCTTCAGGAGTTCAGAGAGTGCGGATGAGTCCTGGATGAGCCGCTTTACCTCGAGGATTTACCACTTTTTCGCTTATAACGGTGTTCACGTTGATTTTCATGTGGGGTTTTCAGAAGCGGATGACTGCCTGAACTCACCGCTCGCGCTCTACCTCGACAGCCACGGTGTTCGCGCGCGCGCTCTCGGTTCGCACGTCGCTCTCGCGCTGATCTGCAGGTGCTAAACTCCTGACAGGAAAAGCACATGGCTGCACTTACGCTCTCCAGAACCGACAATTTACTCCATAACTTCTTACAGGTAGGATCTGTTTTAAAATCACAATTTGTGTTTTCATTTTCAAATTCAACCTATGGAGGCTTTTTGAATACATTGTTCATTGTTCACATTCAGCATACTGTAGATCCAGGAACCTCAACCACACTAAAAGAATATCCAAGAACCCCCATTTCATTTTAAGAACAAATAATCAACTGTTATCACCATTTAAGCCTACCCTAGCTACTGAAGTGTTTTATTTCTGAATTTTCCACTCATGCAGATATAGAACTCAAACAATGTGTATCATATTAACAGTGGTTCCTGGTTCCTATGATAACTAAAAAACAACCATTTCAATCTTCATACTAGCTGCTAGGAATCTCCACCACTGTCATATGATTAAAAAAAGCAGTACACATAGGAATCCAGTAGAAATACATCACGGAGCTCTGATGGTCTGGTCCACAGACCCTGTTTTGCGAACCGTGGTTGTAGATAATGTTGGTTTTTCTGTTTACTTTTAGTTTTAAACTGAATTCATTTCCACAATACATTATCAGCAAATAATAGTATAAGTAAATTCATAAAAACCTAGAGATCTCATTTTGTAGCCTTTTAAAATAAACATTATTATCACTTTTGAACTACTAATTAATGATGTAATTATTTTAATTGAATATTTAATATATTTAACAGTGCAGCGCGGGAGCGAATATTTAGATTGAATTTTATTATTAAATATTGTTGTCACCACTGAAAATGAAATCATTTTCATTTTGGTTCATGTTGTCTTTATCAACATGTTCTTGTGCCCCTCAGGATCGTACCCCGAGCTCCTCTCCAGAGAGTGGCCCCAATCCGCTGTCTTTCCTGGCCACCACGTGCAGCCAGGCTTGGCAGGTGAGCGGCAGCGTGGGCACCGAGGGGGCTCAGTTCCCCTATGAGGGCACAGTGGGGACCACATCCAGCATGTTTCAGCTCTGGAGCAATGACATGGCCCCTAACTCCACCCTGAGCGCCCATCATATGGCCTTCAACGTGCCCAAGATGCAGTTCCCCGGCCATGTGCAGAGTAGCCTGGGCTCACACTCGCACCACCACCACCATCATCACCACCACCACCATCATCACGAGCTGCCTCTTACACCTCCAGCCGAACCCCCTGCTTCATACTCATTTGAGGTCTCGCCGGTCAAAATGCTGTCGTCACAGGCACAAGGAAACAATCAGTACTATGCACAGCACAACGCTGTTGGCCAGAACTTTCCCAGCTTCCTGCAGAACAATTCAGCCAGACCCCACCTGCCTGGAGGGCACATCGAAGAGAGCCAGCAGTGGTGGAGTCTCCCTCAGAGCAACACCGGCACCTCCAGTCACCCATTTTCCCTGGGCAGGCAACTGGTTTTAGGCCACCAGCCTCAGATTGCTGCTCTGCTGCAAGGCACCTCCAAGAGCCTGCTGAGCTCAACACGTCGCTGCCGCCGCTGTAAATGCCCAAACTGCCAATCCACAGGGAACACTGTTGGCAGCTTGGAGTTTGGCAAAAAAAGACTGCACATCTGCCACATCCCGGAGTGCGGCAAGGTGTATAAGAAGACATCCCACCTAAAGGCGCATTTGCGCTGGCATGCAGGTGAGCGGCCCTTCATCTGCAACTGGCTCTTCTGTGGTAAGAGCTTCACACGTTCAGACGAGCTGCAGAGGCACCTGCGCACACACACCGGTGAGAAGCGCTTCGGCTGCACACAGTGTGGCAAGAGGTTCATGCGTAGTGATCACCTCTCCAAACATGTCAAGACCCACCAGAGCAGGAAGGGTCGATCCAGCCAACCCTCTCACGCTGATGCACCGCTGAGCCACATTAAGAGGGAGTGAGGGAAGCTTGGATAATCTCGAGACTCTCAGAGGAATGGTCAAGAGTAATCACTTGAATAACCCTCATGAGAGACAAAGCCATATTTAAAAGATCACTGAGTTTCTGCAGAGCTACTGAGAGACATTAAGGTCTATAACGTAGGCCACGCTGCTAGTATAGAGCTAATGAACAAACACTCCAAACAGGAAATGTGACATTTAAAATTTTGTTTTTTACATGGTTTCAGGCATGCTATACATCTCACTCATGCTGTTCTCACTTTGCACAAAGTTCATTTGTCAATCTGTTAATTCACTACCAATGAATTGTACAAGTACAACAGAAAAATATTTATTAAATTAATTTGGTCCTTTATTTTTACAGAAAATATTGCCTTAATGCTTTTGTCACATTTTGTTCTTTTGTAAAATTAATTAAGATAATTATTTTAATCTATCTGATTGTCTGTAATTATTCACTATTGTTCCGATATGAATTTAAAACAGCAATTTGCACTCAAAACGTTTCTTTACTTTAAATGTAAATTTCCTGTCTGTTTGCATAACGCCTGATTTCATTCTGGCCTCAATATGTGTTGCAATGTATATAATGTTTATATGGCATACAGTTCTATAAAGACTAAGCATGTGAAAAAATGAATAAACAAAAAAATTAACAAAAAAACCTAACCACCTATCCCTGTCTTATTTATTCCGTAGCCCATGCCTCATGTCTTAATTAATGTGTGAATATCAGCAAATCTCTGGCTCATATTAAATCTAACATCACATGAGTGCTAGGCCACAGCCTGTACAACGATTCAAATGTTAATGTAACAGTATTTGGGATGCTAATTTTGGGTGGTCATTGTTCCTGGGTGGTAAGGAAACACTTTAAAGGGTCAAAATGACTGAAAAGCGCTCATACATTTTACACCTTGCCGTAAATTGTTAAACCCATTGCTAGAGACCCTGCCCTGACCTTATGCCATCAAGTTCACAGACATGCAGTCTTTTAATGGCTTATTCTATCTCAGTGGTGATGATTGAGTCAACAGTTAAGGAGATGACGCTCGGCTGGAGCTCACGGTGAAAAGACCCCCAGCTGCTTGGGTCCTGCCGCTAGTGACACTGGTTGCTTTGATTTGTCACCTTTCTGCAAGTGAATGACTTACCACCTTCTCTAAGTAGTCATGTATATCACAGGCATGCTCTCATTAGCTTTTTACTGCTCTACAGTGCCCAGAATGTGACCCTGCTTGAAAACAAATGAACCAGATGCCTGCATAAATACTTTCCAACTTGCTGCTGTGTGTAGGCTTTTGCTCTTGAAAGCAGTGCTAAAGAGCAACGCAATGGCAATATCTGTATTCAGATTTACACCTGAAGTGGACATAGCCTAAACCCAACTTTTGCTGCCCAACCTCAGCTACATCAACAAAATTTATAATCAAAATTATATTTCTATATTAAGTAGACTTTATGTATGCAATTACTTTTTTACATGCAGTTTGGCTTGATAGCCAACTAACTAAAAATATGGTAAAGTACAGAAAATATGACTGCAGTTGGCTTCTTTTTATTAAAAAAATGTAATTTTATGAGACATTTATAAAGATTAGATTCAATTCTTACATAATTATATTTAGAGTTGACATGAAGGTACCTCATTTGAGCTATTACAATAGAATTAACCTAAAGCAAGATAAAAAATTACTTCTGGAATATTATCACAGATTATTAGCTGGCCCTGGATTCAAGATTATTCTCCTGCATTTGATATTCATTGCTCATGAATTTAAATTGTAGGTTTTATAGTGTAGTAGTTCTTCAGTAGGTAGGTAAGAGATGTGTAACAGTATATCATGACATGACAATGCTAAAATTTGACCATGTGCATCACTGAAATGTACAATTTAAATCTCATAAATAATTAATTATGCCTTAAATGCAATTGCACTGTTTGAACACCAGAGGTCCCAATCTGTGCAACCCACAGATATTCCATAGTTCTGGATCACAATGCATTGTTGGTTATATGCTTAATCAACCACCTTATAAAAACCACTTAATTTGGGCATGTTAGCCAACTTTTTAGCTCTGTTTCTGGTTAAAATGACTCCTCGGGTGTCGCTAAGGAGCTCAGTATGTTTACCTCAGTTTTCTTTGTCATCAACTTTGCTCATTCAATCAAATTTTTAGGCCAATTTATGTTATGGTGAACCTGTAGTACAATTTAGTTACAATATTAAACCATTGTTCATAGCAATTTTTGATTAATTTACATGCACACAGACAAAATGCACATATTTATGAAAAAAGAGTCTTCCTTGCCAGCCCTGCTCCCTCTCCTAAACAGCTATAACAGCCTCCACTTTTCTGGGAAGGCTACAAGATTTTGGAGTGTATCTGTGAGAGTCTGTTACCATTCAGTCTAAAGAGCATTTGTAAGGTCAGGCACTGATGTTGGACAACGAGTTATGGCTTGCAATCAACATTCCAATTCATCCAAGAAATGTTCACTGGGGTAGAGGTCAGGACTCTGCACAGGCCACAGGAGTTTCTCCACCCCGATCTCATCAAACCATGGCTTTATGGACCTCACTTTGTGCACCGTCATGCTGGAACAGGAAACGGCCTTCCAGAACTTGGAAGCATAGAATTGTCTAGAATGTCTTTGTATGCTGTAATATTAACATTTCCATCCAATGGAAGTAAGAGGCCTAGCCCAAATCCTGAAAAAACAATCCTCTCCAACAAGTTGGCACTATGTACCAGGAGGTAGTGTTCTCTTGCATTTGCCAAACTCAGCTTCATCCATCAGATTGCCAGATACTGAAATGTAATTTATCACTCCAGAAAACATTTCCACTGTTCCAGAGTCCAGTGGTGGCATGCTTCACACCACTTTACACCACAGCTGATACTCGGTATTGCGCTTAGAGATCTTAGGCCTGTGTGCAGCTGCTGAGCCACTGAAACCTACGGCCTCTGGGCTGAGCTGTTGCTGGTCCTAGATGCTTCAATTTTACAATAATAGAACTTCCAGTTGACAGAGCTAGTAGGGCACAATCTTGTGAACTTATGACACACACTTGTGGTGTAGGTGGCATCCTATGAGAGTGCCACATTTAAAGTCACTGTGCTCTTCAGTATGACCCATTCTACTGTAAATGTCTGTCTATGGAGATGGCTATATGTTCGATTTTATGCGCCTAGAAATGGGTGTGGCTAAAACACCTGAACTCGGGGGTGTCCACATACTTTTGACCATATAGTGTATACAAGACTTACTAATATGAGCTCATGATTATGAAACTATTACTTTATTATTAGTTACTGAGTAAATACTCATTTGAGTAGTGACTTTACTGTTAGCTACTTTACTGTTAATATAGTAGTATTTAATTCACTATGCTTGCACAGTGTTGCCCAGTATCAACAGTCAATATTAACTTATGTTCGTGTATAATTTTTGGTTTTGTCTCTTTTTTACCTTAACAGAGCAAAAATGTCGAGACATTACAATCCATGTATTCCAAAAAGACAGTTTATTTCATATGATACAACAACGAGATCTGTCACACAGATGTGTAGTTTGTCTAGCCTGTCTTTCCTGTTTCTCTTAATAAAACATCTGCAACCAAGCATGCAAAAGTCTAGATTTGTGCAAAGGCAACAGAGGAGAGGCCATTCTCAATACCGGGATATTGTCTGGACAAGAGGCAAGAGGATGCGGACTGTGGGACATTCACTTGTGCACTTTACGATTAGCCTTACAAATGTGCCAGAATTAAAATATCTGGCAATAGGTGCAACTTTGCATTATGGCCATGTCTTCCTAAAGCATAAGTATTATCAATAAGACATTGAAAATGATGATTGAGATGATTTTATGGGTACATCGGCCCTGAATGGATCACCAAATCATTTCTTTCAGAGTGACTCTCTTTAAGAAAATGGAGCAAATCTATTCACCAGCATAAACAATTTTTATTCTGTTTTACACCATTTTCATGTCTAATGTGTAACGTGCAGCCAGTCACAGGCAGTGTGGTTAATCGGGCATGGTTTATTAGTAATTAAACTAGATTGTAAATTAATCATGTTTGGCGATTATGTACTAGTGGACCATCTTTCTCTGACAACAATTAGGTGTGTAGCTAATCAATCAAGGTAAAAAAGGTCAAATAAAATTTTTTAAAAAAAATGTATAATAATAATAATAATAATAATAATAATAATAATAATAATAATAATAATAATAAAATAAAATGAATGATTTCATACGGTCACATGGTTTTTACACTATTTCTTCTACTGCAGTGTAAATTTGAGCCAAGACATTTTTTCTGGATGCCACTCTGAATGAAAAAGAGGTGACTCAAATAAATCGAAACGTGCATAGTTCACTTCAGTAAAGCAGGCGCTTTGCAAATGGCATCCTTAGTGTGTTCAGAAGCTTACTGGTGGCCTCTACTGGTTAAACTGTGTGCTTGCTGGATGCAAATATCTAACGTATTCTGTCATTTAATAAAACAAATAAAAGAAATGTACTGAATGCACTGCGAAAAACAGCTTTTTTTTTTACATCTTTTTCCCACTTCTATGTGGGGTCGGTGTGTGTAGGTTTGGCAAGGCGGGGTGCACCCTGGACAGGTCACCAGTCTATTACAGGGCTAACACATACCCCTTTTCCACAAAGGCAGTTTGAGGGCCGGTTCAGAGCTGGTCCCAGTTTTTTTGTGTGTTGACAGCCAAAGAACCGGCTCTCGACCAGGAAAACTGGTTCGAGAGCAGCACCAACACTTTACTAGTCTAGAACCACTTACGTCAGGGGCTGGGGGTGGGATTATCATGACCAACAAGACCAACTGAAAGTTTTGTGACTGCCATTTAAAAAAACAGAGCAAGTGTAGCATCTAGTCTGCCTAATCCAAAGAAGAAAAACCACAGCTTATGGATGTTAGCATACAGTAGATATTAGTGTTGCTGGGAAAGCAGAGACCTATACAGACATAATAATGTGGCTCTATGGCAGCTCTCTAGCCCAGTGAGCACTCACCTAGTTCATGGTGGTGGAAAGGGGGTGCCAGAGAGGCAGACAGCCATTCACATTTACACCTAAGGGCAATTTAGAGTAGCCAGTTAACCTGATCCACACATATTTGGACTTTGGGAGAAAACCATGCAGGCACGGGGAGTACGTAGTCTAAAATGTTAGCTTAATTCACTTACAGTCGAGACCTTTTCACTCACGAAGATATTTTGGCAGTGTGTGAATATTTATAAAAGTCTTTGTATTTTATAACATGTACATTAATACACTACAGGCACAAAGGATAATCTGATTTCCTTTTAATATGGGATGATATTGTTTGCAGGGATAAAGTTTAAGGGCTTTGGTAACTCCTTTTGGCACTTAGTGATGCACCATCACAGGAGCTTTTCTTTAAAGCATCTGATTCTCCTCACATTTCTGATATGCTCTCTTTGATTATCTCTCATTTATTTAGGGAGTAAACAGTAAGCTAGGAGGCATGCAACATGATGGGGAGGGCTTAAACACGGTTCAGTTAACACATAAAGATTGTCATACTGTAAGGCTTCTCGCTCTGTTGTCTATTGTTTTTCCTTTAGAAAAGTCTGTTAAATCCCAGAGCACACTGTGTGCATGTATGCTTCTCTGCCAAAATGTAACGGATGCATGCTGAAACAGTCGTATCTTTCTACCACTGTCCATGGCCTGATGTGTTGAGCAGTAGCTGCAGCTGCAGGGAGGAGTGTGTGACCTCTAGCCTTACATCATGGCAGCTGAACGTCTCTAGGGGATTGCTGTATCAGCTCTCCTTCCACTCAGATCAAACAGCACTGTACAGTCAAACAGAATTCAGAAATACAGCACTGGACATGTCCATATTCAGTGAAGAGACACTAAAGCAACTGCGTCGTCATGCACAGAGTCGGTCTTTAATGTACGGTATATACAAATATATACTGCATCGTCAGTCTGTTTCTAACCGGTTCCTTTTGGAGAATGTATGTATCCCAGCAGGCTCTTTGTTGTGAACCGAAGATAAAAATAGCGCCTTTGTAAACAGGCCTAGAGCCCCAAGTAGGCGCTGTAATGCTCGCTATTAGTCCCCCGAACTGGAGAAAATACTCAACATGTTTGCAACACTGAAGCAATTTCTACTGCGCATACACACACATGCACACCTACACACTCTTACACGCTCATTCGCACACATGAAAAGTTCATTCAGCTCCAGTGACCTCCCAATGCAGGAATGGTTATTCGACTTTTGAACAAAAAGCAAGGAGGAAGAAAGACAGCTGAAGTAAAAAAGTCCCTTGGTCATTCACGTCAGAGTGCGAGTAATGGACAGGACAAAACTAAATTGTCCCAGTCGCTATAGTGGACACGTCCAGGCTGTAACAGGCTCCGAAGGCAGCCAGGGTCAGAGTTCAAGGGCAGCTCAAAGTTCGTCTTCATCCAGCTGGGCCAGGTGATTGGAGTGCTGTAGACTGGAGGAGGGGCCTCTGGAACCACTCTCTCCTGCCTGTTGGATTGGATAGAGCAAAAGAAAAGGAAAATATCTATTACACCAAACAGCTCCTTCACCTCTGCTTCAGAAACATTCCTACAGCATTTCCAAAAGGTCTTTATTAATAACAGCTGGGATTAAAAAAGGCTCGACGTGCTGCTGCCAAACACAGCAGAGCGATTTGCAGCTAAGGTCTAAGCATGTTATATTTGGAGCTTTGGCTGTCAGAGCTGTTCCTTTATTAGGGATATAATTGAGACTAAATCTCTGTGAATGGGTCAGTGAATCACAGCACTATGCAGAGGTTCAGGAAAACGGTACTGAAATGTCAGAATAAAAGGACATTTTTCTTCTCGGCACATTTACATCTGGATACATCTACAGTCTTCCTGCTGCCTCTGCCTTCTCACTCTGGAGAACTTCAGGCTTTTATCTCTGATTTACAGACCAGTGAGTTTAGTTTTGATTTGCTACCCTTATGACTATGTAACACTTTTCCTCACCGATTGTGCTACTGCTGATCTTAAAGAAGGAAAATTCCTCAAAATTTCTTTAAACATACAGAAGCTCCAGAAAGATTCATCGGTTTCTTTTATTTTCTATGGTAACTTCAATGTTGATGTCTATTTTAGTCCCTACAGCATTACCATAGAAAATTAAGGAAAGTACTGCCTGTTTCACATAAATAGTTAGCAGACAGAAACATAATGACCATTCGTTCTTCCAGAACTGAGCGTTCCACAAAAGCTAATTCATCATGAGGCATGTTTTCATTATTCACCCGCCGCCATCAAAACACCACTTAACTCCAGCACTAGCGTGGGACGAGAACAATCAAGCTGTCGATAAGGATCTCACACTTCCTTTTCTCCTTCCTGTTTGTTTTGTAGCACAGGCCTCCAGATCTGAGTAAACAAGATAAACAATCCAAGCCAACAGCTATTGCTGAGCTGTCAGTCCGGAGCAGACGGTACTAATGGGACACGGGTCTAGCCGAGTAACACAACACAGACGCCAGAGCAGAATGTTGACGCCAACGAAGAAGTTGCAGGTGTAGGACACTAGTTATGCACTCGCTATATTCAATACTGCCACGTCAAATAATATGTATTCATAAAAATATCCGTGTTACTCCAAGTATGATGTGCGTCATGATCTTATCATCATTTGGTTCCCATGGCAACAGTGGCGTATACTTTGGATTTTACTTCCTGTTTAGGTCTAGTCTTTGACTTTGATTGTGTTCATGTAAATTGCTGGACTACTCACTCTTTGCAGTTGTGTGCAAAAGTTTGTACACCTCATGGTTTTTGAATGTGCCTTCGCTTTACAAATAATAAACATATTTTAATTTTAAACATATTTTCTAATGAAAATTTTCCATGGTACTTTATTGAGTTAGGATAAATATGTTGAGGAGAATGAGGAAAGACATGGGTGCCAAATTCAAGCGAGAGGATCTAAAGATGTTCACAACATACAAATGAGGTTGGAGGCAGCTATAAAGACAAAGCCAAACTTTTGAACTAATACTTTTTTGTGTATTAATATTTTAATAAAGCTTGTGTGACAATTCACTAAATGTCTTGTTGCTGTTTTCTTCCCTTTAATTCTAGAGATTCCTTCAAAAATAGTACATATATGTCTTTTCACAGAAAGCTTCACTAAAAATTTCATACTTTTTAAAAAAAAGAAATCTGTCGCTGTAAGCTGTTTCTATAGAAATGATCTCAGATTAGAACGAGTGCATTAATATAAACCTTGACGTCAGTAATACTGTCAGAGCTGCTCTTACAGAAAACGAAATCAGACCAATCAGAATTTCCATAAATTGGAGCACTTTAATTTGGATGCATAGAATGACGTGCTATATAGATATTATTATATTACTACATTTATTTTATTAAAATAAACATTTAATAAACCTACTCTATTTAAAATCTTTTAAACCTTCAAGTTGTGCTTCTGATGGCTTCCACAAGGGGGAGTGCTGAAGCTTCTTTTCAGGCAGGACATCTTAAATCAGAGGTGTCCAGACTTCACTGCAAAGATCCAGTGTGGCTGCAGGTTTCCTTCCAACCAAACAGGAGCCATGTGTGAAATGGAAACCTGCAGCCACGTCAGCCCTTTTGTGAATATGATTGGTCACCTCTGCCTTACAGACATGTAAACGTGTGAATGACAGTGTGTGCACCTGTGAGCCTTGTGTGCTGGCGGGATAGACGCCATTGGATACTGTCTGGCAGGAGTGGAGAGCATGTGAGAAACGGGGCTCTTCACTGAACGCCAGCTGAACATGGGCTGGAGAAACTGTTTGGCCCTCCAGCCGGGACTCCAGCCTGAATCGCTGTGTTAACAGTAAACACACACACAAAGAAATCAGCATGTATTTTCCACACTGGTCCTGAAAGAGTCTGATTCCTGAGGATGTTCTCTGAGCTCTCTGTTTCTGATGAGATTATAGCATGTGATTTTATGTGTTCTTATGTCTTAGTCAATAATTCCAGTTCTACAGGCTGGATATGTTTGTGTTTGTTCTCAAATATTATCCAAGTGTGTGTACAGGTGTGCATGTGGGAATGCTTCACCTACTTGGACCTGAATGTGGGGTAAAATTAAGTGCTATTAAGAAATATTTTAGCCTTTTTTTTTTTTTTTCAAATTAATGCTGCATTTGTAGTGTATGTGTGATTACCACAAAGATTGTTCCTGTACTGAGAAAAGAAGAAAAGGAAAAACAGTTTCTACTAAATTCACTGGAACGGTTACTGAATGCAGAGGGAGGAATTTGCGGTTCACAGCTCCAGGGTCCCTGGTTTGATCCTGAGCTCGGGTTACTGTCTGTGTGTGGTTTCGTATGTTCTCCACATGACCGTGTGGGATTCCTCCAGGTTCTCTGGTTTCCTCCTACCTCCCTAAAACACACTGGTAGGTGGAATGGCTATGCTAATATTGCCTCTAAATATGATGGCTATGTTAATGTATGTCTAATGCAACAAGCACAGTGTTTCTGGGATACGGTCCGGATTTACCGCAAACCTGAACAGGATAAAGTGGTTACTGAGGATGAGTAAATGAATGAATGTAGTTATATTGTTCTGATTGATCGTGGATGCCACAAAACCTTTCAGGAAAAGCGAGGAAATTAATTGTTTGTTCCTAGATTGTCTGATTGTTTGAGTATGAATATTATTTCGAATTCTCATTACATGGTCATGTATTTTACACATTTATTAACAAAATTCAACAACTGCCCTTAGGCTTCCATTGAAAGTGACTTTCAAGCCAATCAGCTTTCTGTTCATTTCTAAATAAAGAAAATCATGTTCAAATACTTTCGAATATCATATCAGATGAGGTTGGGAAATATTCCTTTAGAACAGATATTTAAATATGTTCACAGTAATTATTTGTAAATGTGAAATGAAAGGTCACAGATGGGTGTGTGTGTTTGTGTGTGTGTACCTCTAGCTGAGCAGATGTGTCACCAGGGCCCTGGCTGGGCAGGTAGAGCGTGGGCAGGGACGTGTTGTAGGCACGCAGGCAGGGTGCTCTCTGTCTGTCCATGGAGGCTGAGGAGTGAGGTCTCAGGCCAGATACTGCACACACTGGAGGTCTCATGGTGCGTCCCAGACTGTTACTCTTACTCTCCCTTCGCTGGTACTCGATGGGCGACTGCAGGGCTAAGCAGCAAAACACAACAAAGACTTACACCCTTATACTGCAAACCTGAAGTGGGCCATGGCCTTAACAGGAAGTCCAGTGCTTCTATTTCCCAAAATATAAACAACTAGTAGTTTAGTTTAAAACACGAGGACTCTGATGAGGCAGGTACTAAGGATGAATGAATGAATGCTGTACATGCATCGTCCAGCACCTTTGAGGTTTATGTTTGTCCACTCGCTTGCACCTACATAACAGTAAAAATCTCCCAGTTGTACGACATTTTTGTTTCATTCGGTGGGATCCCAGTTTCAATGAACAGATGCTCTGTGAACCTTTCTGATGAGTTTTCAAAATAAGAAGAAGAAGAAGAAGAAGAAGAAGAAGAAGAATAGGGAAACACATTACCCGTTCACTCTGAATAATGTGTTCGCTTGCATTGCTAAATTTACTATTACTAATACTGATACTAAAGTTAGATTTAGGATTTAGGATTGAGTGTAGAATATTCATATATGTGTGTGGGTGTGGCTGTACAATGGTAATATTACATTAAATCATTTTGAATAGTTTTGTTTTGACTCAAAAGTTTTTTATTCTGTGTGTGTGTGTGTGTGTGTGTGTGGTACTTCCTAATCTTTCCATCAAACCCTTAATAATACATTATACATTATTTTAAGTCAAATCCCATTCTATAATCCAGTTCTGAAATGTGTTTTGAGCTCCGTTGCTTCAAAAGACCCTAAAGATGGAGAAACTGATGAAGGCTCACCGTTGAGGAAATTGCGTTGCGTCTCCAGGATCTGGTTCACGTCGCTCACCCATGACCTGCTGATGTCCACTGAGGAAGACTGCAAGACGAAGCGCACGGTATTGCCGTCAGCACCACGGGACGTCAGCGCAAAGCGGGTGGGGTCACCGTCTACACACGCCTCCACACCCAGACAACTCATCTGAGACGGACACCAGACCAAAACACATATCAACATGATTGGGAGTATAATAGCAAGCACACTTCGTGAAAATTGACTCTTACTTTGGTATATTATTATTGGTCACTATGGCACAATTCATCTAAATGTAGCTATTATACTATTGCCCATGACATTATGAGTATATGATTATAAGCGTTATAAATCTATCATTGTAGAATCATATGAAAACTGTCAGCTCAAATCTTTATGAGTAGGAAATGATGTAAAAACTGTGACAGGCCAGATCATTATCATTTGCTCAAGGGAGCTTCCTCTTTTGAAAATTATACCATTAAGGCTTTCAACTTCCATGGAAATAGAAAGTCTGTGGTTTCACAACTGATCTTGCAAAATGACATCATACAGCAATCTGCTGCCTTATGGCCTATTGTTCAGAATAAAGAAAAATGTGTTTAGCAGACTTTCATATAAGGCATTAATATAGACCGAGCAAACGTAATTTAATCCTTATGGAAGCAGTCATTTTCACAGCAGAGCAGCAATACAGAAAGACGGGTCACTGAGTTAAACAGACCATTTTTAATGAAGGTCATGAGCTCTAATAATACTGCAGATTAGATTGCAGCTACTGATAGGGTGGATAGTGTTACAGAAACAGTCTAATGAACTCAGCAAATCAGTAGATCTGAAACATTACATGTGAAGATACAACTGAAGAGAAGGCCCACCTTGATGCTGTTCTTAAATATGTATCCAGGAATTGAGAATCCTTTCTTCCGGTCAATAGGCTCACTAAAAATGACGATCTGCTCGAACAGGAAGACCCGCCTCTCCTTAGGCCGGGACAGGAAGCTGCTGTCCTGTTCTGTGACAGTAAAAGTGTCTTGTTGAAGCAGCTTTCCTTGCGCTGTGATTTTCCCCTGTAAAGAAAAAGTGTGGTTAGAAGCCAGGACAGCTCAGACCGTTCCGCTATTTCTTTCTTTGTTGAGACAGTGTTAAACTGTAGCTCGCGTCTGGCGCCGTACCTCAAAGCCTTGCAGCCGTCCCACGTTCATCATGTCATTACAACGCTTAGGAACAAAGCACATCACCTCCACTGCTTTCTGTTGCAGAGACAGTGCGTGAGTGAGAGAGAGAGAGAGAGAAAGAAAGAGAGAGTGAGAGAGAGTGAGAGTCCCAGAGAGACTTTTAAACTGTGGGAAAATAGAAGTTAGTAAGAATATCAAGTAAGAATTAGTCCATTCCTGTTAGATTTATGCACTGCAGTACACAGAGTTCACAGTGTTCTGTGACGCAACTTCGCTTGGCACCTGAATGAATATTACACCAATTTTTTGGCTAATTTATACATTACTCCTTCAACATTACAGATGCAATTTCATACCTCCAAATCCTCCGTGTCCATTCCAGCCTTGGTGTAATACTTCAGGAAATCCTGCTCAGAAAGACACAAAGTACATTCTGTATCTGAATCAGAAATCCTAGCTATATGCTTCATCATTGTGGCCACATATCCATATGTGAAAAATGCTTTCTTCTTTTTTGTTTTTTTCACACATCTGCTAATAATAAATGCACTGGGCTCTCGGTGCATCTACCTTATGCAGTACCTACAGTCATCCCCAGTTTATCATGTGTACCGTAATTTCTGGAGCTTCATCCTGGAATTGTTGCACCAGAAATAATTTTGCCATTTCAGAGCAACAGGGATGAATACTTATGTAATCATCCAATCACAACTTACTCAGGTTTTCTTCTAGAATTGACCTGAATTTGGCCACATGAACAAGGCTACCACCACCATGCTTCATTTCAGGATAGTGTTCTCAGGGTATGAGCAATTATTTTGATGTTTTTTTTTAATTTGTAAATATTTTTGCAAGCTATATTTCCTCTCCCGCCCCAGATATATACAACTTGTCAGCACGTCTCTTCCTCATCTGTAAATAATATAGGCCCACCATAGAACCACCACTGTGTAGATTATTATTAATTTGCTGGACTTTACACACCACACCAGTGACATCGACATGCTGTTATAAACATATTCAAAACATTTTCTTCAACTGATTTGTACAGTCCAGCTCTTGGGTATCCATTCAGCAACAAACATGTGACGTTCAATACCCTTTCGATTTTGAGTTAATATAGATGTGTTTCTGATATTGCTGTTGCGTTTTCACATTTTTTTTGGACTTGCTGATCATTTTAGGTTTGTCTTTCAAGGCACTATTGGAAAGCACACTAGGAAAGCATTAAGCCCAAAGAGTACAGTGACAGCCTCAACTAATCATGTCTGCTCCACTTTTCTGAAAGATGTTTACAAGTGGATAACGTCAGTGCACTATTTATCAGTTAATGATCTGTTCATCATTTAACTATGCTAATTAAAAAAGTTCATACTTGTCCGGTTGTGTGTGTGTCAATGTGTGTGTCAATAACGTGTTTGTGTTGGCAGTATTCTCTCTCACCTTCAGCAGAAGCTGGTATTTCATGATTCTCTGCACAGGTTTGATAAGTAGATCGTTCAGCTGTAACCTGTGACCAAGCTGCTGTTTAAGCTCCTACACACAAACACGATTAAAGATAGGGTCAATTGTCTTGTAATGTTTGGCAAAAGATAACATGTGACTGTCAATAAAACATGAAGACATTGTTAAGAATGAACAGATAATATGTTCTAAACAGATACAGATACAAATAAGAGGTACAATCATTTCTTTTGTTTTTAGTAAGCTTGCCAGAAAGCTTCAAAGAGTATCTGGATGAGACTTCATTTGACAAGGATTTTAAATTTAGTTTTAGTTTTCATCACTTACTGAAAATTGTAGTCATATTTTAGTCACATTTTAGTCTTTTTGTTTTGTTTTGTTTTGTTTAGTCAGGAATTAGGAACTCAGTCTTGATTTCAAACTAACTTTATTTTAGTCAATGTTTTTTCTCAAACAATTTCATGATATTTGTTGTTGTAAAATGTGCCCTGTAGCTTTAAGACGGGCTATGACATCGGGTGGTGTTGGGCGTGGGCCTCTAATTATCGTCAGAATTTTGACAAAATCATTGACAAAATTAACATTGGATTAAAGGCGTGCATCGGCTACTTTAAATCCTGCAAATAAAAAAGTCATGCTAGCAGTAAGTTTTTATTTTCATGTGGCCAGATGAGAGGTGAACACAAGACCACATTTATATATATTTAAATATGCTTTTACGGTGATGCATTTCCATTGTAATCATTCATTCTTAGTAACTGCCTGGTCAGGGTTGTGGTGATTTGAGTAAGCCAAAATGTACCCAGCAGGTTTCCAGTTTAGGTTGAACTGTCTATAGATTATATACTAAACATCAACAAGCATGCACTGTTAATCTATTGTGAGGAATCACTTGATAGGCTAGTAGTCACCTGGCAGTTTGTTGATGGTCTAAAAATGGTTTTTGGATGTCTACATTGGACTTTCCACATATCAGAACTATATTGAGAAGAAATGACGAGGAACGTCAATTTCAAGCCAATCAAGACAAGGCACATTAGTCACCTGTCTGTCATGTCAATCAAATCTTCTCCGCTAGTATTCAGCCATTCTACAGCGTACACAGTCCAAAAGCAAGGTCAGTGAACATTGTGTAAAAGATGTCCTGATATCCACAATATCTCCAAAAAGCATATGATGACATAGTTTATCACAATACATTTTATCATTATAACGCTCAGCACTAATACAGAGAGCCATATATGGCTGATGACTCAATTCGTTTAAAAGAATTAACTCATTTAAAAGGCATCACAATGCCAGCAATAAAATCACTTATTCCATCACACTACTGAGAAACAGTTAGAGCTCATCCATTCATTTCTCCCATTCTTACAAGTGAATGGCTACAGGTCCATTTGGTGAGCATGAGTCACAAATCAGTGTGCTTTAAGCATTCGAGGATACCAATGATGATTGCACAGATGGATCTGCTCATGTACCTCGTACAAAGCTGCAATGAATACGGGGTGTTCTTGGAAAAAAAGTCATACTTACTTCAAAATAGGTGTCGATGTATTCTGACACTATGTGCTCCGACTTTGGTTTGTTCTGACAGTACACCACATACATGTGAAGACGCCTTTCCTGAAAATGACGGAATAAGTAATTACAAGTGAAAGAATAAGTTGGTACATGTCCCAGGTAGCAGAAAGCTCTCTCATTCTCTGGTAAGTGCTGTATACTCTGAGATATCAGGAAATAATTGCATGATGAATCAGCAAAATGACGAAATGGACCAGAGTTAAGTTCAGTACAGGCTCAGCAGGCCATTAAAGCACTAAAAGACAAGCAGTGCACTGAGGATTAAAGCGTCTATCTCAGTAAAAATGCACCTGTTGTAGATGGGTGATGTAAATGTAATGATGGAGTGAGACAAAAATGCATTAGGAGAGAGAGAGGGAGAGAGAGGGAGAGAGAGAGAGAGAGAGAGAGAGCAGTGCGAGAGAGGGAGAGAGAAAGAGCAGAGAAAGATCAGAGAGAGAGAGAGAGAGGGAGAGAGAGGGAGAGAGAGCAGTGCGAGAGAGGGAGAGAGAAAGAGCAGAGAAAGATCAGAGAGAGAGAGAGAGAGGGGAGAGAGTGGGGGAGAGAGAGAGAGAGAGTTTTCATTAAAACTTCAGCGCTGCAGTCATTTGCTTCTGTTTGAATCTGCTTGAATCTGACTGATGGAAAGAAGTGATGAGATGAGAGTGAATGAGAGAGGCAAAGAAGGAGGGAAAAAAAACCACATAGTGCATGTCCTGTGACCATGTAAGAAAATCGAGAGCACTAAAGAGAGAGAAATGAAGAATAAAAGACATGAAGAAGAGCAGTGCCTCCTTACACGGTGCAGTTGTAATGAGTGTAGGGACGGACGGATCAATAATGACGTATCAATACTTTCAATCCAGGCATTTCCTGGCTCAATCCTAATAAAAACTAAAAAATGTTATTATTAATATTAGTAGGATATGCAGGTTAGGAAAGACTTTTCCTTCCACCATCTCGTTTGCCTTGCCTGTCTGTTTTATACACCCTCACACACACACACACACACACACACACACACACACACAGAATACAAACAGGCCGACTGCAGAAATGAAGGTTCCGGGAGGGAATGTACAATGTAAGTGATATGGTTGAATTAGGAGAATTTGGAGTTATTGCACACCTCAAATACAAACATACAAGTTTATTAGATACTATGGCTATACCACAGACCTGATTAAATGTACTGTATAATTAAACACATTTTCAGTTGACTTTTAAGACACTTGAGTAACCAAACAATTCTTCCACGACTGATTACAGCTATAATTCTTGTTTGCAAATTATAACTGTAGAAATTGCAAACTTACTTTTGCAAAATAAAGTAAACAAAGAAAAAAGTTTTGATATTGTCATCAGTATTGGGATGAGTTTGAGTATTAGTTCAGATTCTGATGGTCAGCTGTGAACCCCTTGGTGACATCATCGGCTGGCAGTTAGAATTAAACATTCCATCAGTGTAGCTAAAGACATATTGAGCTTTACTGAGCTTTAAAGGTGCAGTCATTGATTCTAATCCAATACACTTTTCGTCAAACTCATATTATCTACTAGCTGTCCGTTCTGTGCGTGTGCTGAAAAACAGTCTGGTGCTCGTACACAGCCCTGGTTCTCTAAACGGGGAAACAAAGAAAGTGGTTTGGACCGAGCCACACAACACTATTCCAGGCAATCAGTAACACGGGGCAAATTCCAGTCAATCACAGGACGAGGCAAGAGGAGTGGGGAGGAGATGAGGGTGTCGTTGTTAGTGTCGTTGTTTTGCCAAGCGTGTCCATGAATCTGAGGGGCGGCGCTCCTGAAGGAGCAGTGAAGGGTGGGGTGTATTTTTTTTTGTCTGCTCAGTACAAATATCAACAATCATTCTCCAGAATTGATGACTCCAGCTTTAAACCAAATAGACTTGTAAGACGGTGTATACGTTAAGCAGTTTGGCCTGAAAGAAACCCATTAATGTATCAGGTGAAAACAGCATAGGATAGATAACAAATATTTATTCCCACTTAGTGTTCCAGAATGGTAAAGTAGCTGGTGTTGTATACTCCCATATGACTGTATTTAATGTGCTGCTAAGGAGCGTGAACCTCTGTAAGATGTGTAAAACATGTGAGATAGGATATGACATATAATTCAGGAAACGGCAAGTCCATATTGTCATGAAACACCCAAGATGAGACATTTAGTTAGTTGCTAGTTAGCTAGCAGCATGGCACCAGTCGAGCCGGATCACGTCTATGTTGAGAGAGTTCTCTTCCTGCTTCTGAACATTTTGTTTTGTCCAAGCAAAGCTATTTATAACACTTTTGTTTTGCAAAAACATATTTCTATGAGTATGAGAATTCGGATTATGTGTCAGTAGTTCCTTCACAATGTCACTGCATCATCATTTACATCACCGCCAGCAACGTCACAACCAGTATCAACATGTTAATCCACTGGTTCCAATTACCTCAACTAACTCAAATAACCACTCTTTACAGCCATGGTGAGCAGAGAAAGCACCTAACATTATCAACTTATCAAACCTTAAGGCAGATGTGCTAGAACAGCAGAAGAGCACATCAGGTTCCACTTCTGTTAGCCAGGAACAGGAATCTGAGGCTACAATGAGCACATACTCATCCAAAAACAACAGCTTGTGTTTCCAGTCTTCAACTGTCCAGTCTCAGTGAGAGTACACCAGAGAGTTTGCTTTCCTCAGCACTACGTTTGAGTGTTTTATTAGCCTTCTTCACTAATACAGCATTTAATATGTGTCATATTTGAACTGGATTTACATTCATGGATAAACTTGCTGCTCAATGCAGATAAGGTTTTAGATTCATTCCCAAATAAGCTTAATTGTCATTCCTCTCATCACACGTCACTTTATTCAGAGCATAAGCAGTCCCAAGAATGTCCGGGCAATTGTGTCCATCAATTGTTGTCTGCAGTAATGGCCTTTTAAAGTGCTCTTTGAACTAAATGTTTTCATTGCTTCACTTGGAAATCACTCTACAAATGGATGCTGTGGGCTAAGCCAACCCCCGTCCTTCCTTTATACTCCTCTGCATAGAAATGATCACTTTAGGATGGACCGCAACAAAGGGCAAAGCCAATGAAAAAGAAAATGAAAACGACAGAAAATGGAGAGAGTAGAGTCAAATATGAGAAAGAATGAGAGAGACAGAGATAATGGAGTTGTATAAGCTTGTGTTCATGTATAATTCAACCCCGTTATCCGGAATGTAACCAGAGTCAAGTGTACAACTGCAGCCAGGTACTGGGAGCCAACACCTGGACACACACACACACATGCGCACACACACACAAACGTCTGTTTTTATGCCTTCGTGGGGACCTCCCATTAATTTCTATTGGCATAGCCTTAACCCTAACCTAGCCCTAACCTTAACCATAAGTAACCAAACAAAATACAAGACTTTCGGCTTTTTTTTGTTCTTTTCATTTTTTATTGTATTCACTGATTTTTCTAAAATTGACATTTCCCTTGTGGGGACCAGAAAAATGTCCGCAAAAGGTAAAATATCAGGTTTTTATCACATTGTGGAGACATTTGGTTCCCACAATGTAATATAAGCATGGTCCACACACACACACACACACACACACACACACACTTGCACACACAAACACACACACACACACACACAAAGTTGCCTGGAGACAGCTCTACCGGTGCAGAGTAGGTCAGAATAGAAGCTGACTTCATGATAAACTCGTAAATCTTCCAGTGAAACAGTTTATTATTTAAGATAAAGCAGTCTAGAACCGTACTGTCAGTTTCCATAAGCAAGAACTCACACAAGTGGACCTTCATCATTGATGAGAAAAACAAAGAAGCCTAGAGATAAAGAGAAAAGCTGATAAAGCAAGAGAAAAGGGGCAACGGGAGAACACGAGCCTCTGTTTTTCATTACAGTTGGACTAGTCTGTCTGTTTGTTGGCCCTTTTGGATGCCACTTGCAGATTTTCGTTACGAGTTCCTTTATTTCCGTCTGCCCCTTTTAAGTTAATTCCCCAAAGGACTCTGTCTTATTAAAAAGTAGAGAGGGCAGCAAAGAAATAAATGGGCTGCCATATTATAACTTGGTCTATTCATGTTTGAGTAAAAGACTTTAATTAAACCACCCGAAACTTCTATCGCAGTGCGCACCCGTAATCAAGAAGTGCACCAGTAAATTAGCAAGAGCACAGTTGAATTTACCATGTTCCTGCCTGAAAACATCTGGACCAACCCCAACAAACAACCTCCAAAGCAGCGGTCGGTCCAGAGAACACTGCTCTTTCTGTTCTCTGGGAGCTGACTGTACGTTGAGCACATTCTGCCAGAAAAAGGCGAGCACGGAGCATGAAGCTATGCTATCAAAGAACGTGTTTGTTATTCCACCTCTTATTCCTGGCTGCTTTTGTTCGCCTGTTTTTTCCCTCCGGCTTCCTGACCCCATGAGCGTTCATGGAGGGGAGCCAGTAAGATCGTGCACTCACTCACTCACACACACATACACACAGAGTATCAGCAACAGAGGGTATGTGAGGGACAGAAATAGAGTACACTGAGGAGGATAAACACAGCCGGTGTGTGTTTTCTCATCTCTGTTTACTCATTTACCCAAACACAGAAAGGAAGCATGGCACCACTATTCAGAGAAGACGGGCACTTTCAGTGAGGAGGAGATGCAGAGAGACTGAAACAAGCCCTGTCTTAATGCACACTGTGTTGTAATACCTACTTATACAAAAAAAAAGCACTGTTGAAGGCTCCATTCTGATTGGCCAGAAGGTGTTGATGAATTTTCTATAACAGCACAGCTCTGACATTAGTGTCAGCTGCAAGGTTTATATTAATGATCTTGTTCTAATACATTACCGTTTCTATAGCAAAACTTTACTCAGGAGCTTGTGTGGTAGACATTACACATTTTATAAAATGGAATGAATTTAAGAAAATGTAAATAATTTATGAGGTTTCATTCATTCAAGAATATAAAAATGAGTAATGATTGAAGTTTTTATTGATTTTTGACACAGGTAAATCTTCAAGATGGAAGCTTTGGGTAACATAAGCATAAGTCTCATTAACATGAGAGAGATAGTTGCTATATAGTGATTATAAATGATTAAATAGTGGTATTGATGTGGGATACTTTAATTAATACAAATTTTTAATCTTGGGTAAATTTCTGTGGTGTAAAAAGAATAAAACGTGTTCATTTTGGTATGGAACAGTAACTCGGATTCACAGCAGGCCGAATCACAGAAACATGCTGATTATTTTCAACATGCTGTGTTATAGGAAAATATGTTTTATTCCTTATATAACTAATACCTAGATTCTACAACATGGAAGTAAGCTTGTAGATGAAAGGATCAATCAATTAGAATTTGAATAAACTAAATTATGACAAATTAAAAAATTATTTTTGGTAGCCATCTCCTACAAGCTCCTTCCTCTTATATCCATAGTGCATGGAGAGATGGGGGGGGGTGTAGCTAGAGTACAGACAAAACAGCAGATTATCCTGAGCATTGATGCACTTCTGAAGGCTGATCACAAAAAAAACACACGGTTATTCTACAGCATCTTAGGAAAGCACCTACACTGGGTCCCAGCTCATTGCCATGCCCCTGTTTGTTGAAACAGTTGTCAAAATAGAAAAGAGGAAACAAGAAGAAGAGGAAAAAGAAGAGGCAGGGTAATGGTGGATGGTGAAGTTAATGAATGAAATAAGGCTGAATAGAAACCTTACATGAAATTTATTTAAAGGTCCACTATGTAGGATTCAGTTGATTGCACCCAACTGAATGCCCCTCCCTTACCTCTGTCTTTCCAAGCGTTTGTTAAAACACCCGTAGTGTACTTCCAAATAATTTACATTCACACTTCCTTGCTTTTTCCGTGCTGAATAATAAATATGGCCCTCCATTATTATATTGGGTTCTCTAACTTGTTAGTCAGCACCAGCAAACACTGATTCAGCTTCTTACTTCTTCATCTTCCTTTCTTCTTTTTTATCTTCCCTCCAGTGTTTCCTTCCAGATTCACCCTGAAACTCATAAAAACATGAAACGCGGAAGGTGCTCTGTAGAGGTTTGTCCATTCTGGCTACTGTAGCGCCAATATGGCGGCTCTATGGAAAAGGGCCCGCTCCCTATGTAAATGTAAAGGGCTCGTTCTAAGCTTTCGAACACACAATGATTCATAGTTACAGGTAATTATACACTAATGAAAGCATACTTATGAATACTACATTCCATTTCTGCTAAGAGATCCCGTTATATCCTACATATTGGACCTTTTTGAAAAAAAGGTACACAGTTTTGGGCATGATAGGTATCAGCTATCAAAAGGTAATCAGCTTTCTTTGAATTCTTGACTGAAAAATGAAAGGCGAGCCAAGCAGAAAGATAGACGGATACACACAGAAAAAAACTGCGACAGAAACAGACATGGAAGGGAGGTAAGAAGATACACACAGTGAAAGAAACAGACAGGTGGTGAGAGAGAGAGATGTAGGTTTAACAGGATTGAATGACATCCTGGCAGACTTACATGCTTGATAAAGAGCTGTGCCAGTCTCTCAGGCTCTTCCACACATTTCTCCAGCTCTCCCAGGAAATAACTGCTCAAAAGAGAGAAGAGCAGAGAGGATCAGTCAGATGTGCACCGATACTCACAGCTATACAAACTGAGCACAAAACTTTGCGATTGCAGAGCACATTCTAAACTAAATGACAGGAAGAGATATTAGCTTCAGAACTCAATAAAGGCTCGCCTATCTTCAGTGTCCATTCTGTAAAATGTGGATAATGTAAACTGTAGACATGTACATAAGAACTACTGCTGGGATCATATTAAGTGTCCTGTGTTCATCCCAGTACTCTTATTCATAATCTGCTCATACTGAAAATCCCATACTGAAAAGCCTTACCTCTTCTGCACCTGTTTACTACAATTCCATTATCTGGTGTCACCCAAAAGATAACAATTCTGCTTCCTTTGAAGGTTTCTTCATCATGTCATCTCACTGAGTTTCTCCCTGACACCGTTGTTGACTTGTTTATTAGGGATCTACACCCAGATTTGTGTAAAGCTGATTTCTGACAAAACTACTAGGAAAATTGAATGATATTTAAAGGGGGAGTCAGCAATTCTAATCCAATACACTTTTTGTCAAATTCAGGAAATATCTCCTCATGGTCTGCTAGCTGTCTTTGTCGTATGTGCACTGAAAAAAAAATCCAGTGTTCGTGAACAGCCCTGGCTCTGTAAATAGGAAACAAAGTGTCTCGGACCGAGCCCCACAACACTGAGCCCCATAACACTATTCCAGCCAATCAGCAACAGGGGGCGTTTGTGCTCATGGACAGCTGATTGCTGATTGGCTGGAGCGGAGACATGGGTTTCATTGTTAATGCTGTGGCCTTTCTGTGATTTTGGGGGCCGAGCATCTGAAGGAGCACTGACTGGAGGTGTGTATTAGTTTGGCTGTTGAGTTCAAATATCAACAATCTTTCTCCAGAATCACTAAGTCCCCCTTTAAGTGAACTGAATATTGGTGGCTTCTATTGGCTCCTGATAGTCTTGTAATTGTTTGTGATGATTAATATTAATACAGTACTTTGTGGCTTTCTTTTCACATGGATTGATATTACAATGAAAAGAATCTTCTAAGAGTTCACCAGAACTGTAACTGATCCTATATGGGTTGAATGGAGTTTAAAGTGTTTTTGGTGGTGATCTTGTTGTAATATGTGGTTTAATGAAAATTGATTTGAGATAATAGACCCAATATTTTCATCTCTACCAACAAGAAAAGGCTGATATAGAGCATTTGTGGTTATTAAGGTAGAACTGGCAAATATTCCATTAAGATACAACAATACAAATAATGTAATTACATACAGGACACATCCTGGACCTGTTACTGAATCAAGAATGAGTGGACTCTTAGAAACCATTAGAGTGATCAAATAACATTGGGAAAATGTTTGCTGGAAGTCATTAATAGTAAAGTACCTGTAGCCACAGAACAAAAAGAAGTACTGACAAAACACACAACCAGGCAACGATACTCACTCTTTATGCCAGTCGTAGATCTGGTGTATGTTGCCAAACACTATTTTATCTTTTCCCTTCATGTCTTCTGGTATGCCTTTAGTGTTTATACCGGCCATGTAGCCCTGTAAGAGATTTCACAGACACGTGCATATTGTACATCTCCGTACATATACATACATACAGAGTCAGTCAAAAAATGTATACACACTTCAGGAACACTTCTACACATAAATGTCTGGAAGCTAATGGCCACCACTTTGAGCACCTCTTGTAATTGTAGAGGCCAAAGGTAACTTGTATTAATCTCGTGATGTCTGAATAAATTTAGTATTAAAATATTTATACAAGTTTTTCTTTTCCTGAAGTGGGTATCGATTTTTTTTGGCTGACTCTGTGTATATAGTGCAAAAGCACAACATTCACACAACATAGTATTTGTGAAGTTAAACATAGATAGGGCCTTATTCGTAGATGAGTTAAGTGCACATTGTGATGAATTAATACTATATTTAAGTCTCGGACACAACTACAGACTTGAGCACTGCTCAGAAGTTGCATGAGGGTTTCTCTGTGAATAGGGAACAGAGCGGCCAAATATGGTTTTGAATTGTCAATGCGATCAATATGTGACAAGCATTAAATGGTGGCACATTAAAAACAAAGTCGAAGATGTCGGCTCACTCCAGTCATCCTTAAGCAAATATTTAGAAAAAAGGAACTTCAGATCGTGCATAATAACAACTGAATACTCTAACAAAACCCGTCCTGATGCATTACTAGTTGTTTTGTGATTTTTTTAAAATACATTTCATGCTATTGTGCAACACAAATGATCTGTGCAAGTCTATTTTACTGTCTAACTCCACATACTGTCAACATTAATACAGTGAAAAACTTATTAGCACATGTTTAACCTGGTAACGTCTATTGAAATAAGTAAACAAATATTGACACAGATGTTCAGTATGCTTCCAGGATACAGGATAATTCATATAATCATGTGCCAAAGTACATCATATTAAGGTTTTGGCTTGTAGTGTTTAGAGACCTATAAAAATGGTAGAATTTTAAAAATAGATAAAAAACATGACTTTAATATATTATAATATATTATATAAAATAGTATAATACAATGAATCCCATTCCCAGTCTTCATTCCCAGCTTCTGTTATTAGCCCTGGCCCCTGCCATAACAGAGCCACACAGCTCTTACCCTTTTGCTTAAAAACTCATATGACATACAAAATTTCAGGAAAGAACATGGATGACAGCATACACTCGAATTATTTTATTTGCACTTTTTTCCTGTATAATTTGCCATGCTGAAACTCACCTCAACTATGAGTCCCAGGTCAGCTACATAAAGTTTCTCTGTCTCAATCAACTCTTCTAGTACATACCTACAGAGAAAACAAAAGGAGAAAGATGAGAAGAGTTTTCATTTGTTTGATCTGAAAACAATTCTGCCACCAGTATGTTTCACCAACTATTGATTCAGCATCAGTACATTCAGTTACGCATACCACACACAGTGCGAGTAAAGTTTGAGGAAGGTTTAAACACAGTAATTAATTATGATGTTCAAATATGGAGTGTCTGCAGATACACACATAACATGTAAAATACATTTTAAAACTTTTTTTAATGGCACTTAAAACAAGTTAACCCTTTCTAGCAGTACACTGGCATAAGTCTGCCTCAAGTCAGTTACAAAATTAGTCAGGACACCGCTGTGTTTCTGTGTGTAGAATATCTTGACTCTGAGTTTAGTTGCATGTGAGCAGGATGATGGAAAAAGGGAGTCATGTGTGCTGGGCAAACAATTCACACCTCTCCACAAGAACATTGGTACAGAGATAAAACAGACAATACAACTAAAGCATCCTGGGAGAGTACCTACCCTAAAGTAGGAGCTAAAAAAGTCCCTAATAACAGAGTTCTAAGAACTATAATCGTTCTCAGTTCCTGCAGTGCGAACATACAAACAAGGGTGTACTTCCTCCAACAATTCTAAGAACCATGTAAAGTTCCTTGCGTCTGAAAGCACCTCTTGATAGCAAAACACTGTATACAACTGCCACAATAAAATTATAACATTTAAACTCAATAGGCTAGGTTAAAAAAATAAAATAAAATCATAAATAAATTCAATGCTGAACACAGGCCCCCCCAAAACACTTCTGGCCTCTGGTTAAAAGTGCTTGTGGTTGTTTCCATAGAAACAAGGACACGTATGGAATGGGTTGTACAGAAACAGATTAGACAAATACATAATAATTGATATGAAGTTTTTTTATTAGATATTATGGAGGGAGTCTCTAGTGTCAATGCTTTGTAATGGTCAACAGGACAGAGAACTTTGTGCTTTCTGGTTTCTCTGTAACTTGACAAGTTTAAAAAAAATGGACTGATGTAGGAACTGTTTATAGCTGCAGTAACATAAGTAATATTGTTAAATGTAACTATAAAATGTATTATTACAAGTATAAAAATGTAAAAAGAATAATTGGCAAATTGCTATAGAATAAGAGGAATTAAACACTTTGGGATGTTGGACTTCACATTGGAACTCAAAACACCTCCATATCATTGATTATTTTCCTATAAAAGCATGTCCTGTTGTGATTTAGCCCTTACTTATTGAATATATGAGCTGAGGTATTTTAACATGGATTTTAACCAGCACTTTTGACTTTTTTTTACCTTCACCTTTTATAATGTGAATTATGACATTTGAATTATAAAATAGAATTTAATAGAAAACCAATTAAGAATTAAAGAGCTACAGATATACTGAAACCTTAAGTGACAATAAAACACACAAAAAGAGTTAAAAAAAAGAGTTAAAACAACCTTTTGGCCATATATGTGTGGTGCAAACCCAACACTTTCCATCACACATCCCAAAAGAACACCATTCACAATGTGAATATGTCCATCAGAAGAGACTGGAAAACTGGTCAGGATTAAAGAAAGATGGATGGATGCACTAAATAAGGGTAATTCTTGAGGAGAACCTTTTTCAGTCTGCCAAAGATTGAGACTGTACTGAGGTTCACCTTCCAGCACGACAATGACCTACTAATAAACATACTGCTAAAGCTGCACTGGAGTGGTTTAAAGGGAAACATTTAAATGTCTTGGAATGGCCTAATCAAAGCCCAGACCTCTATCCATTTGAGAATCTGTGGCATGACATGAAGAGTGCTGTACACCAACACAAGCCATTTAACTTGAAGGAGCCGGAGCAGTTTTGCCTTGAGGAATGGGCAAAAATCCCAGTGGCCAGATGAGTTAAACAGAGTTAAACATCTCCCATCATCATCACTTTCTCCTTTTCTCCTCTTTATGTATTAAATATTCCTCTTTAAAGGATGCAGAGGCATCAGTGAATGCACTGTGCCTTGAATAATTATTCACTCCCAAGAACATTTCCACAGTTTTCATTGTTACAAACTGGAAGTGAAATGAACATCATTGGGATTTTTTCCACTTGATTTAGATTTTATCTCTAACATTGGGAGGAATAATTTTATTGTGACACAAAAGTTAATTAAACAGAAAAACAGGCCTTTGGTTACATATGTATTAAACCCTTCTGTCAACACCTGGTAGATCCATCTTTGTTTACAATTACTGCTTCAAGTATTCTGGTATATATTTATCCTACTTGCACATCTTCATCCTCATATTTTTACCTCTTCCTCTTGGTAAACTCTATTACTTAAACTCTTTACTCAAACTCTGTTTGATTGGATTTAGACTACTGGTGAACAGCAATTTAGTTTCGCCACAGATTCTCAATCAAATTGAGGTCTTGGCTTTGACTTGGCCATTCTAATACATTCAGGTTCTTGGTTTTGAATCACTTCAGTGTATCTTTGTGAGTATTCTTATGGTTGGTGTCCTGTTAGAAGGTGAACCTGTGTCCCATTCTCAAGCCTCTTACAGTTTTTTTCTAGGAATGCCCTGTATGTGGCGCCATCCTTTTTGCCCACTTTCTACAACATGATGCTACCACCACCATGCTTCATGTGAGAATGGTGTTCTTAATGTGATCTCAAGATGCGATCACTTTTACATTTTTATTTTGTATAGATTCATGACAATGAAGTCCATGTTATTGTAATTATACAATTGCAACTTATTTATTGTAACTCTAACTCTAATTGTGGAAAGAGGTGTGAATATGCGTGCAAGACACTGTAGAGTAACTCCAAAATTCCTTATTGGGGTCTAATAATGTTATGTTCTATAGACTTCATACGTACATGCTTTTCTCTAAGGCACTCCTCCGCTCTTCTTCACTGTCCACAGTGACTGATGATTGGCTGGAGGTGTCATCCATCAACACAGAGCCATTGCCTTCTATCTGCAGGTTACTGGGTTGGGGATTCTGTGGAGAAAAGAACCAACGATTGGTTTATGAAGTATATTTAATACTTGGCAGAGAGAGAGAGAGCGTGAGAGAGAGAGAGAGAGAGATGAAATCTTGTAGTCTTATTATAATGGTGCAGGTTGCCTTGGTGACAGGAAAGGAACATTCAGACTGTGTTACAGTGACTGAATGATAAGAGGGATTGACAAGCTTAGTCACTGCTACTACAATATTTTATAGCTAGGATGTTGGATCTATGCAGCATGACATGGCTGGCCATTGTTCATGTTAATGATGAAGAATGTGGAATTTGGTCCTGCCAGATTGTGTAATGTGCTGTAGGAGGGGAAGTACAACAGTATGAAGTTCCTGTCTTTGTTGTTAATGCATATTTTGAAAGGTAAGCTGAGGACATGAGTAAGACAGCTTCATAAATCATGTGATTTTGCTCAAAAACGCAATGAGAAATTGGTACATGAGAAATACATGTAATGGGAATGTGATGAGTAGCTCAGGAATATGGCAGAATTGTTATTCAAGAAATAAATCTTGTGTTGAAATACAGAAAAATACAGACAGCGGCCTCTGTACTGGGTACAGAAAGATTCTTAATCAGTTGCCAAACATTCAGTCACCCTGCAGCCCTTCCAGTTTTTCAGTTTCTATCGTTCTCTCCTGATAAATGTTCATGCCTAATGATCAGTAAGGCCAATACATCAATCTTATGTCTCTTCATAGAACAGCACCAGCCCTACACAAGTCCTACAATAAACACCACATGTCCATTACTGCATCACTTGGTAAACTCAGAGCCAGTCTTAGTTGTAGCAAGAGCTGATTGCGGCTTTGGAGTCATGTAGCCTAATATGAAACACACTGAGATTCCTGCGCTGATGCTGTGATCGAGAGCACAGTTCTTCTCTGCGTCTCCAAGGCTCCAGCTCACTGCATTCTCTCTCCGTGTTCATTTTTCAGATCTTTACAGAGTGAGGCCTCTGCTTTTCACAGCCTTCTCTTTAACTCCATAAAGACAGCAGGGTGAAACAGTCAAGTCGTATTCACTTCTCCTCTTTACTTGACTCTCTACAACGACTGCAGAGGTGTGAAAGAAGTCCAGATTGAATAGATCTGGTCAGATTTGAAAGTCTTATGTTTACTCTTCAAAAGGACAGGAACTTTTGGCAATAGGAAACTGTGCTTTTTGTATTGGTTACAAGCCCAGTACCAAATGAAAGAGTTGTACGGTTTTTGAAATCTGCATAAGATTAGGTCTGACAGGATCTAGTGGTACAAGGGGAAGGGGCTATTTGAACAGTTTGATGCTGATTGGTTATCCATACTGACATCATATACACAAAACAAGTCAAAGAAAGAGATTTTGGTTGGTTGGTGCTATGCTTTTACCATCAAAACGCTTTGTTCCCAACCTGCACTCATGGTTATATTTGAATTTCTTAAAAATCACATGGTGCAAAAGCATTTCAGTACAAATGCAGCACAAAGAAATAAAAATACATTTGTTTCTGAGAAAGGCATAGCTAGGATTGCTGCGGGGATAGGTCAAAAGATTTTATGACAGTTCTAAATGTTTATGTGCTGATGGTTAATATAACACATATGCAGTTCCGCTGATTATATACATGTTAAATAACATTGCTGTGTGCTGTAATTGTGCTTTCATGATATTCATAAAACAAGCTCAAGCTCTGGAGTTGTGAGGTGGTAATATATACTTACAGTATGTAAACTGATTCACCAGATTTTTAGTCAGATTAAGGACCAATGTTAATACACACACTTCAACCATGATGGATTTAACAAGAACATTGTTGCATGCTGCCATTTTTCCAGTCATGTCTGTGATATGTCCTGTTGTCTGGATGGTGGAAAAACTACAACTACTTTCAAAATCCCAAGATGGATTGGTTTCTATTGGGCCAGGTCTTGTTTTTAAATGACTATGACTATAATATGTGTTCAGGAAGAATACACAAATGGATACGTGGGGATTTGCAAATATTACTTGTGAATGAGTGTGTGTCTGTGTCACCCATTATTTGTTGCAATATTTACAGGTGCAAATATATTTAACTGTAATATAATTCAGCTCATCCCCATGTTGAGTGCTGTACCATACTCAGAGATGGAAAGTACAGTGTAATTCCACTTTATCATCATTCTCAAGTATCACTGCAGGGAACTGATACTTTACCTAAGTAGAGAATGTTTATCTTGTATTTATATTTTCAATATAATCATTCAGTACTGGTCCACTTGTCATCATACTGTATAAACAGAACACCTGCACCCATGCTGCACTCATGTTGTGCTTTAGCATCTTGATCTGTCCTGCTGTATTATACTGCGCTGTGCTGCGTTCTGCAGTTTTCTGTGTTCTGTGTGTTGCGTTGAGTTGAACAGTGTTGTGCTTTGGGCTAGAGGTTGCGCTCCCCTGCTTGGCTGACAGGTTTCCTGGCTGAACTCTTCGGCTCTGATCATTTCCAGATGTGTTCAAGCCGCATCCACAGGAGAGATCCCCCTCGATCATGTTCCCTCCTTTAATGCATGCCTTGTTTTTCTATCCAGAAGTCCACTTTCTTTTCATGGGCGTTTTATAAAAAAACAAGATCGGGATTGTTGTGCTTCCTGCAGGAAATTATGCTAAAGTTAGATTCAGCACAGGGAAGCGGCTTCATCGTTCCTCCATTATTTCTTTTTCTGCCTGGTAGGAGAATGCTTAAGTGAACTAAATCTTCACAGTGCTAGAGAAGAATCAGGTCGCATGAAATGTATGAAATGCAAAATGCAAAGACCGTGATGAAGCACGCTGTTTAAAACACTTAGAGGATCGTTCCAGTTGACAGAGGAGGGCTGGATTGCTGGAGCGATTATATGTTCATTCAGGAATTTTCCATTCGCCAACAAACAATAAACTCTCGCAAGAACCCCAGTGTCTGAAGCACAGAGGCAGGTGAAGAGAAAGATAGGAGCCTTCAGCAAGGACGGTATGACACAATATACCGATTACATCCACTGTACTGAGAGGCAAGGTAGTGACTAAAAGCAAGCAGCCATGGTTTCAGCAATTTACAGTAATAACAGTGAAATACGTATGCATGAGGGCATGACCTAAAAGGGACTCTGTCTCTCTCTCTCTATCTTTGTCTGTCTGTCTTTGTCAACATGGTAAATTCAACATTCAGTCTTAATGTGACTTTATATTTCACTTTTGTTTACTAAAAATATCTTGAAGCATCTCTTAATAACATTTTCCTTTCTGTACAAAATCTGCTAGAAACCTGTCATCACCAGTGCACAGCCAAGTCAGGCCTATAGTATGCACACAGACACACACACACACACACACACACACACACACACACACACATAGACAGACATACACAAGCATACACACATCACATGACACCATCAATGGAACATTCGGTGGTGATCCTTAAAAAATAAATGGTCTAAACAGCATGACTGAGTACACAGCACTCTAGGACACTGACTTGTAATTACACCCTTATAGATTTGATTCCTTGTGGAGATTTGAACTCATTCTTAAGCTCCATACATGGACAGAAGGGCAGGACAACAGCTGAACTCTACACACACACATATTGCTACCTCATAACACAACTGATAACTGCACCATGAAAGGGTTCTCTCTCAGCAGTGCCAGCCCAGAGCCTGCTGTAGATAAGGGTGCCTGTGTGGTACATTTATTATCCATATGTTACTAAAACATGAGACTGAGTGTGGACTAACTGAGCAATTAGCTAATATTACAAAGGTAGATTACAATTAATGACGTACACTTCCATCAGAAGTCACGTTTTTGGTTTTTGGGTATTTTTAGCCCATAGCTCACAGATACAACCAGAGAAATTGCAGAATATAAACTTGTAATCAACCCTATATTTGTTTCTTGTATCATGGTAATTAATTTTATATAACAGAACAGCTCAGACAATAGTCCCAGCAAGTTTATATTAATGCGCTCTTTCTAATATGATATTATTTCTGTAGTAACAACTTAGAGACCTGTATGGCAGGTGCTCCACACAACTAATTAATAAGTATGTGTGATTATTGATTTGATGAGGATTTCTGTGAGATGTTTATTTAGCATTTTTGGAAGCACTTTGTAAAAGTCAAAGTGAAAATCTTCAGAAGTTTGTGTTTTGTGGTTTCTCAGTGACATGACAAGCTGCATTTTTTTTTTTGTCTTAAAAAACTTCAAGTGGAAGTCTAGCGAGGTAATGACTGTTTATCGCTTCTATAATGTAAGTGGTAACTGAAACCTCGTTGTTTTGAGAATGTTCCACAACCGTAAACACAAAACGTACAATATGTGGTTCTGTAATACATTTTAAAAATGGCAAATTTGCTGTGATAGAAATAAATTATTAATGAAAATAACAAACTTCTGGGTGGTAACAGTAACTCTGCTTTGAGTTGAGTCGCATCACACCATGCTGTCTATGATTGTTTTTTTTTTATAGCAGTACACTATGTCAACTTTGTTCCTTTTTACACATTACATCCATCTATCCATTATCTATACAAATCAAGGGAAAGCTGGCGCTATCCTGTAAGAGTTTGTTGAATACATTACTGGAGATTTCACAGTTGTCTGGCACTGTGATTTGCATGTCTGTAGGCCCAATCTATAACATATTTGATTAAAGTCACTGTCACTAACAATTTCCTCTAATTAAGCAAGGCCCACGATGTGATGTGTGTGTGTAGTAAAGGCAGGGCTCTAAATCAGAATAACTGCCATTGCTTGTTTTTTCGTGATGCTGGAGTAGCTGGTGTGAGAGGGAAACTGTCAAAAAACAAAAGGAACACTGAGAGCGGGTAGATCAAGTGGAAGAGTATTAACAGTGACGGTGGGTGTGACGCCTGGAGCTGTGTTTGTTTTCCCTTGGCTCTAGCTTAAGTCTACAAAGATGCTCGGCCTTTGTACGTGTGTATGTGTGTGTTTGATCGGTGAAATCTTTCACCTCTTGTCATCATTGCTTTAACAGGCAGCCAGGTTACTAATGACCCAGGCTGTTTCATTCCTTCTGGCATTTCTCACACACTGAAATCAAACATCCATCACTGCTACTGCAGACAATGAGAGCGCTTTCTTCATCACTGTCTCTTTGTCTCTTTCTCTGCCTGCCTCCACTCTGCTGGCCCAGCGGTAAAGACTCCCAAGATCTCACCGCAATGACCTGAGTTTGACTCCCGGTTGAGCTTCTCTCACGCCTCTGTCTCCGCCTTCTCTGAAAAAAAACAACACTAAATGTTCTTCCCTTCACTCTTTCCCTCTATCAGTGTCCTGTGTTTGGGTTCATCTGTTCTTCATAACAGAGACCCTCAGGGAAGCAGTGGTTAGAGGAAAAATGGCACACTGATGTCTATCGGTAAACAGACTCACCTGAGTTGTGTCCAGTGAGGTGGAGCCCTGAAGGGAATCATACTGGTTCCTGTGGGATTGTGGGATTCCTGACGCATCTTCAGAGGCAGATAAACCATCCCTCCATTCCTACACACACACACATCAGTGTCACTCTATTAAGTCTGTTATTTTAGCTGAATCATACCACATTGATCTACAAAATAATCTATCTACTTCTGCTCTTGTAAATATTTACACAATATTCACAGAAGGTTCTGGATCTGCTAACACATGACCACATGGTGTGCAATGCAAAACACACAGTAGTCCAGCAAGTCAGCTGCTACCGCACTGTGTGTCGACTCTCTCTGTTTTCTCACTGTAACACCTGTAGAGGTGTGTGTGTGGACTGTGTGTAAAACTGTGTGAAGTTCTGGGTGAGTCACAAGAAGGAAAATGTTCGCTGTAGGTTTTGAACTGTTGGATATATATCAGTATAAAGCAATAGTATGGTATAATGAAGAATATGCTAACAGTTTAATACTCAGCTAACAGTCTAATATTTTGTTGGTGTCTAATGTAACGTACATTTCATGATCACGACTGCAGTATAGGCAAGTTTAGCTAGAATTAAATAATTGCCTGTCAATAAACTCTAACTGCTCTAACTGGCTCTGACTGGCAAAGGTGCCTTGAATCACATTCCACATTCATAAGCTTTACTGTCCGTTGGCTTTCGCAGTGTGACATATTATTAATGTTTAGCATTTACAAGATCTTCTCAACTAATGTGACTATGGACTAAACCATTTTTCAGTCCATATATTAATGAACTATTTGTAGGAATAACGGGTTGTGATGTACAATGAGAATGTTCATAAACTGGGTAAAATAACTGAGCAGAATATTCATGAGCACCATTATCATGCACTGAGAATATTTTAATGGGTTTTATTTATTTAAACTTTTTATTTTTTAATATATTTTAAAGAGTCATAATTCATTTTTCACTGCAGATAAGTAAAGAGTATGGTGTATTAAAGGGGCCATCTCACTCTTCCCAGAATCCTCTGCGCCAAGTAGTGAGTCACCATTGTTGATTTTTGATGCCATTAATATTCCAAAAACAATTCGCAACAATTCAGCAACAACAACAACCACAGATCTTGTATTGTAACATGAAATTGAAGATATTTGGTCAAAGTATCTCTATTTTAAATTATTTCAAGCAGTCCATTCTGTTTTCGTATGGTTATTCCATATGTAATGGACCTGAACCAGCCATGGGTGTCTCTTGGGTGGCCACAAAGGAAAGAAAAAATAAGGTGTATTTTGTTCAAAGCATCCACATATGACACGTAGATGAAGAAAATGTTCAAGATGGGTTTTGAAGGGATCACCTACAGTGAATTTGTGGTGGTTTTGCAGTACAGAGAGCTAGCAGAGTAGCAGTCACGTGCTTTCATAACAAAAACAATGCAATGGATTCTGGAAAGGGTGAGCCGGCAAGCTTGGGGCTTTTAAAGAGTTATTTCAAAAATACCCAAACCCCACCCAGACCAAGAATTATTAATGCTCTTGGACATCAACCTCACCTGCAATGATTTCCAATTCAACTACCATTTCTTACAGATTCATGGCACAGTCATGGTGAAGACATTTGCTCCAGTGTACATTAATGTATCATATTATCACTGTTTACTTTTTTGTATCTGTAATAGACTCTGTAAATATATATGTAAAATGAGGGTCTAATATTTGTAATACTGTTCATTGCATGCAAAAAATATATATACTGACATATGAGTAAATATGCCATGGGAATGCATATTGTATCTCTAACCAGCTCTTTGTCTGCATTAGTGAAGATAGTGACACGATCCTCCGGTGCCCTGCTATTGCCCAGCTCAGGGTTGCTCCTGCTGGGTGGAGGAGGTGCTTTGCCCTCCACTCTGCGTGTCACTCTCTCCCAATTGGGCCCTCCGACTGACCCGACGCTCAGCTTTCGCACCGGGATGGTCAGCCACTTCTTCAGCGTACTGACAGAGCGACGTGAGCCAGGCGAGTTCGGAGCAGAGCTGCCTGACGCCTGGGGGGGTAAAGAGGCCACCGATGTGGAGATACTGCCCTCACTGCCCGCTGCAGAGTATGAATCTACACACACACACACACATACACAAACAGGGAGAGAGAGACAACAAGCATCTGAGAGGATGAGCAGAGGAAGGAAAACAAATAAGGCTGCCTTGCATAAACATGGCTCGGTCATTCACACACAACCGCAAACCACCACACACAGCTGTGTGACACTAAACATGGGCATAAAGGAGCTACTGTTCAGTGTGTTTATGTGGCAGCAGTAGCGAGCACGAGTTTACTGGCTCGGTGCCTTTAGAAATACAGTCACAGCTGTTGTAATGCCAGAGTTAATGTAGTAAAAAGTATTTCACTGATAAAAACAGAGGACTGTCCTGATGTTGCTTGTTACCACAATGAAGTCTACTTTCAAGCTGCTTAGATTTCTATATAGGGACTGCAGGAACGTGGTTTTCCCAGGCATGCAACATAAGGTATTAAAACACCTCGTGTTTAAAGGCATTTTTGAAATATACGGCTCTATACGAGGTGAAAGGTCACGTTATAAAGAGTACAGTAACATGAGGGCCGGAACCAGCCCAATTAATTACATTAAAATTAAAAGCCCCATCTAAATTAAAACTGTCTTGTGGTCTGTTATGTAACTAAATTGAAATTTACAGCAAAAGCAAAAACGCTGTTATTCCGCCAGGGAGAGAAATAGAATAATAAACACTGCAGCATAAGTCAAGTCAAGTCAAGTCAAGTCAAGTGGCCTTTATTGTCATTTCAACCATATACATGTACAGTGTACTGTGAAACGAGACAACGTTTCTCCAGGACCAAGGTGCTACATACAAGACAACACAAAAGTGCAAAAGGTGCACGTGTGCAACAGAAGACAATAGAAGACAACATAAAGTGCATGTGTGCAAACATGTGCAAAAACAACATAAACTCAGCTATTAATAAAATGTGATAATGATATGTAATTAAATTGACTCTATGCAATGTCTCTTACCAAATGAACTAGTATTAGGGATTTCACATCAAGGGAGTGAATACTTATGCAATCACAAATTTTTTATACAATTTTTAATTATTGTTGATGAATAACTACATTGAGAATGCATTGTTGATGTGTTACTCGTATGTGTTATATAATAATAATAATAATATTAGTGCTTTTGTTTTGTTTGTTTTGTTACATTTGTTTTATTTTAATTTTTCTGAAAAACATTTTCGTCTTTGATTGCCTTGATCCGTGAACTGTGTGAGAGAGAGTGCACTTTGCCCATTCAAGCTTGCATCGCTCACACTTGAAGCGATCAGACTGGCCAGCCTCGAGGGAGCGGCGCCAGTTAGCCAGGGGAACTAAATATATTCCCAATCCAGCTGAGACTGTGAGCACACTGCTGGTGTCACAAGGACCCTGGGAAGGGAGCAAGGGGGGATGTGCACAGGAAACCCTCTTTAATGCTCACCCACAGGAAAGGAAGCAAACTTTTTTTTGGTTTCTCACCACATCTATCTCACCCTCCACTCCCCTCCTCTCCGTCTGCTCTGCTCCTTCCTACCCCGGTGCGACAGTTACATCCGGGGCACATAGTGCTTTATCCTCACATGGATTTCCAGTAGCCCCAGGTGACATCTGACTCAGGATACAGTCAGGATATATATTCTCTATCTGCTTCCAACAGCAGAGTCCTGTGGCCTGAGCTCAAGCTGGGTCAAATACAGTGGCTGAAAAGGCTGTAAGTGCACTTCTCTCATCCAGGTCAGAACAAGCCTGTGAAAAAAGTGTTCCTGCTGTGAAAATCAGTTATTCCATTTTCACACAATTTTCCAGTTATGCCTTAATACCATAATAAAGATTGAATGGAATTTAGATGAATCTCAAGAGGAAGGATTACAGCTCCTGCTGCCAGCTGAGCAGAGGAGCAAATCTGCTTTCTCGCATCATATTAGTGCGGAATAATGTGTGAATGAGGATGAACGTGTCTATACGCACAGTTAAAATCTAATTAAAAGTATAGGAAATTCACTTGCAAATCCATAACTATTTGCACTTCAACAATTTCACTAACAACAAGTTGGGGCAGGGTTAATGTTCAGATCTTTTTTTTTTTTCTTACAACTTCATTGATATAAAATGGAGCAAAATCCATCCACAATAGCCTCCTGTCTGCTTTAATTCATACAAACATTTTTTAATTAAAGAACCATTAATGTATGAGAAGCGAGTGAGATTAATCACCAGTCCTTTAGTGATTATTAAGTAGGCTAGAGTAACAAAGTATAATTACTTTCAACCTCCAGCGACACGAGCAGCATCAATCGCAGAACAGCTCTCATGGAAACAAACTGAATCAAATTCAATGGCGTGTTGTGGCAATGAATGTTATCAGAAATCAAGGCCTGCACAATGACATTATGGAGTTTAGGACAATCCTCTATTGTTTATGATATCCGTCACATATCAGTTGTGGACTACTATGAAACAACATGTTATCTTTTACTTCAGGTAGTGTACATGTCAGATTTTTAACACTCCTTTATTCACCAAGTTTTCTTTACTTCCTAAAGAGGTTATACTTAGAACCCTTTGCATTAGGGAAACAATCAGTGTAGCACTTTGGATAAAACCTTAAAGGTTTCAGCAGGTAGACAAATTAAAAAACCCTAGATTTCCATTTAATGTGTCTAACCGCAATAAGTGCCTGTTGATTGCAAATTACATATAATACATTTCATCTCTCTACATTCTTATTGTTATATGCTTTTGTATTACTTTTATACACTGATCAGCCATAACATTAAAACCACCTGCCTGATATTGTCTAGGTCCCAAAAACAGCTCTGACACATCATGGCATGGTCTCCACAAGACCTCTAAAGGTTTTATCTGGCACCAAGACGTTAGCAGCAGATCCTTTAAGTCCTGTACGTTGTGAGATGGAGCCTCCATGGATCAGACTTGTTTATCCAGCACATCCCACAGATGCTCAATCGTACTGAGATCTGGGGAATTTGGAGGCCAAGTCAACACCTTAAATTCTGTATCATGTTCCTCAAACCATTCCTGAACAGTGTGGCAAGGCATATTGTCCTCCTGAAATAGGCCAACCCAAGTTTCCCGGCAAAACATTGCATCACACTGCCTCTGCCAACTTGCTTTATTCCCATAGTGCATCTTCTGCCATCTCTTCCCCAGGTAAGCGTGCACAAGCACCCGGCTATCCACATGATGTCACAGAAAATGTGATTCATCAGACGAGACCACTTTCTTCCATTGCTCCATGTCCCAGTTCTGATGCTCACATGTCTGTACGCAAGCTGAGATGCACTGTGCCTTCTGACACCTTTCTATCACAGCCAGCATTAACCTTTTCAGCAATTTGTGCTACAGTAGCTCTTATGCGAAGTCACTGACTATTCACTTGCTGCCTTATATATCCCACCCCTTGACATATGCCACTGTAACAAGATAATCAATGTTATTCACTTCACCTGTCAGTGGTTTTAATGTTACGATGATGCATTTTGTTCTTGTAAATGGTTAAAAATAATTATAATTATAATATAAATTATAAATGGCGAGCATTTATTCCTTTGATAGACTTGATATCCATAGTTTGTGAGCATGTAGTCGGTGTGTTTATCAACGGTGTGTCTTCATGGTGCTGTTCTCTCTACATTATGTCCATTTAGTGAGTATTTCCACATTAAGAGGCCACAGAAATCGCTTCAACCCGGTTGCATACTAAACACCGGGCAGAGCTTCCAAATCATACATAAGTGTGCACGGTTATGTATTCTTGATTTTGTCTGTCTTGCACACACAGTTGGACAGAAGACCTTCCTGGAAACCCCCCATGGTGCATTCCTGAGAGCATGTGTTTCAGTTCAGAGCAGCAGGGCCACAGTTTCAGTTGCTCCTCTAAGACTAAAAAAGCTGTCACAAAAGCACAATTTTTTTGTAAAGCGCTCTAACAACGAGGCACAAATGTACAGCTTTAAAGATCAACAAATTAAGGCTGGGGGAAGTCAGAGACACAGAGGTGGAAGGAGAAATGAGAACTCCAGACTGCAATAACTGCATAATTGTGCTCTTTTAAGTGATCCATAAACAAGATTACAGCTACAGTGAGTTATGGAGTTTGGAGGGAATGAGAAAATGAGAAAATCCTTCAGTGCGTGTGTTGTGGGAAGGTCATTCAAGCATGCAGCTGATTGGAAGATCAAACGAATCGAGACCACTTGTTCTAAGAATAAAGAGGAACGCAGCTGGTGCTGGGGCTTTTTCATGCAGAACACCAGTGCTGTAGAACAGAGAGTCGCTTGCGAACTGCAAACTAATGTTAAAGGAACAGTTTAAAAAAGTGAATTGACACAAATTTTTCATCTACACCAAATATCCACCAAGAAATGTTTGGTGTCCGGTATCCCAAAACCTTCCATGCAGCTGTCACTCCGATGTTCGCCTTTTATTTTCTTTGCCTGGGTGCACCAAAAAGGCATGATTTCAATGAGAACACTTTGATAAACTTTGCTAGGTAATTAGTTTATTAATGTCTGTTAACACAGAATATAGCTAGGCATAAATCTAGGCTATACGTGAGCTCAAAAGTCCCAGTGTCACAATGTCAACAGTATGCTGCTCAGAATCTCAGAAGGTAGCACAACTAAGCATATACTAATGCGTGTACTAATGTTTACTTGATGATTAATTAATACATGAGCTAAACATGTAAGCGTATACATTAACACATAACAGAGTCATGTGTACACAGCCATTAATAAATGTAATTGCTAAGCATTAATAAGCCTGTTACTGGTTTTGTGAATTAATATCATTAATTACAGTATTAATTACAATTTCAATCATTTGTTCTATAAAGGTTCTATTTAGTGACAATGCAGTAAGGTAAAAAAATACCTTACATTATAAGTTCATAATTAACTTAACAGATTTAAATTGTTCAAATATCACCTGTTTTTCTCAATGATGATGCAATAGTCTCTTTTCACATAGTGTTATTAATGGCCATATAAAATAAACACTATTATTATTATTATTATTATTATTATTATTTATTTATTTATTTTATTTATTTTTTTATTATTATTATTATTATGCCCTATGAAGTCAAGATGCAAGGATACATTTGTTAGTTATTAATTATGAATTAAAAGTTAAAAGTAATTATGAATCATTAATGAATAAATGTTTATCATGTAACTTATCTACAGTCAGCATGAATTGATGATGATGCGTCTCTCCAAGTAAAGTCATGACATAAGAATATGTTAATATAAATTCATTAACTTATTTACATATTCATTCATTTTTCGCTGATACAAGAAATCTAATTCATAAATCAACTAATTCAATGACAAACCATTTTAATTGAGCAGTGGCAATAATTTATTGAAGCACACACACGGGAAAGCATTAAAGTTGAAGTTACACAACATAGATGTATTATAACGAATCATTATAATAAGTAGGCTAATTGTTAGGATCCAGTAGGGTTTGGCCACACAGTGTAATTAAAAAAGCAAAGGGGTTATGTGTAAGGTGGAGATATAAAGTAAGTGGTGCTCTAAGGGTTAAACAGGGATGAGACACACAGGAGTTAACTCAGAAGTGATATATTGGGGTAACACACAGCATATACACTAAATGAGTTGCTCTACAGGGCGGACCAAAGGCAAAATAATTAACAAAAAACACTGTTCTTACGAGCTAATGTACTTGAAAAAGCACAAACGAAAGACAATTATATCACTTGACTCTGTGAATAGTAGACCCAAGACCCAAGGTAAGATCAAATGTGAGCTTTTCATTTAGGCTCCTGTGGTATAGTAATCGGTCAATAACATCAAACTTGGCTTGACTTGTCTACTTTGCGCTGCACATGACCATAAACACACACACACACACACACACACACACACACACACTCAGTTCACTGCTAATGAGTACAAACAGACATCACATTAATGTACTGTGGAAAAAATGGAAAACAACCTTAAAATTCCAAAATTCCACAAACTGTTATTAAAAACGACTAGTGTAAATGTAACCTCTATACAACAGCTCATGATGTGTCGAATTAGGAAAAATATATTTCAAGATGACAACTTTGTTAATATAGACATTAAATGAACTATAAATATATCCTAAAACTACAAAGGAGTTTAAGTAGATATTTATGGAAAACATTGTAAATGAGCTACACATCCATTACATTTTAGCTATATTAGCCTCCTAGCCTCCTTTGATGCAAAACTAAAGAAGAACAGCATCATCTTATCTGATCAAGTACATTTGGTTTAAGGGCGAAATTGTACAAATTTGTTTTTCAATGAAGCAAATCTTTATAAGTACAGTTTTACAATTTCAGCTATTTGTAATCCACTTCCAGTCTGTAGTTTACATATAGATCCTGCTCATTTCTTTACAGCTCTAATTTCTGCTTTTAGGGGAGTGTTACGAGTGTGCTACCAGATGGCTATGAGACACACTCGAATTAAGCTGGAGGTGTGACTCAGGGTTGGATGTTTGATGTGGAGAGATGGAGGAGCTTTTCTGAGCTCAGCTTGCCTTAGGCTGGCTTTACCATCCAGCTGTCACTCTGGCATGATGCAAAGTGCCTAAAGACGCTGACGTACATCACTACAGAGCAACACACACACAGAAACACAAACACAGCCTTTCCAGGAAGTCAGAAATAATTTGCTAAATGTAACATAAACCGCAATGCTTATATAATACACCAGAAATGGCAATGCAAAAGTAGGTTAATTCAACAATCATTTCTTATCCATGGCAATAATTATTTCCCTAATCTGCGATGTCTGTGTGTGTAACTGAGAAGGTACACCTCTCTTGCCTTTACTTGCTGCCACTGTGGCACTTAAAGAGAAGAGTGCATGTGTATTATAGAGATTAAAAAAGAGCTCCACTCATAGGCCGTCAGGCCGATCAGGGCCATCGGCAACTCATTTCTCTAATGGCGTGCTTGAGAGCAAGGACAGATTATACAGATGCATTTTCCTAATGCAAGTGCAGCACCGGTTAGTGGATTGGATAATTAACAGCCAAAAGTAAAAGGCAGGCATGTTTAGCCTGCATCCCTTCCTGTGATCAGTTAATGCTGGGCTCTCCCTCTCTATATACCTCTCTTTTCCTATCTCTCTCTCTCTCTCTCTTTCATTTTCTCTCTAATGGCTTTGTATTGTTCCTGTTCAGAGCTTACTGAGAAAAAAAATAATACACTAGCACCAAGAGGCATCTGCAGTTACAGTGCAGTCGATAAGTATTCAGACAGTTGTTTTCACTCTCTGTTCTGGTATATTGGATTTAAAATAAAACAACGACGGTTGAGTCATGGTGTAACAAAGTTAAAGTACAAGAGTGTTAGCTTTAAGTCAATGCTATGTTGTTTGTGTTCCAATCAAATTCCTTCTAGTCTAAAACTTTCTCATATCCAAACAAATGTGACATATAGTGTTTTATATGTGTCATGTATGTCTTGCCACTGAAATATTTATGTGTGGATTTAAACATGACAGGGAGAGTTGTTATAGGAAAGTAATCAATGACAGAGTGGTGTGATGTAAAGCAGAGTTAGGGTTACTACCCTGAAGTTGATGATTTTCCTAGGCTAGCACAACAAAGTGTTTTGTTCCTCTTATACCACAGCAATTTGCAAAAATTACAATTTGTTAATATATTAATGACTGAAACATCATACTATTTTCTGTATATAATTATATTTAATGTTGTGAAATGTCCATGAAAAAAAAGTAACCTTAAACTAGTTCTTCCATAAATGTTAAATAAATATCTCTTTCAGAAAGCTTTTAGAATTATCAACAAAGCAACATATTTGTTAAATAACAACATAAATTAATCCAGTTATTATTACTCTTAGATTACACAACTTAAGCAGCACCTTCTGACCAATTAGTATAAAATAAGTCAACAATACTACGGTATAAATAAAGGGATAGTTCAAATTACATGTAAATCAGTTTGCTTTATCATATGTATGAATCATATAGAAACTAAAAACCTGAAACCCACCAGAAGATGGAAAATTGTAGCTACTGTCTTTTAATCTAAGTACTTAATAGTATAAATGTCAGAAAAGTAGAATAATTCATCAAAATAATCTAAACAAAGTCTTCAATCCAATCATCAAAAGCATCTTATCTCATGTCAAGGGCTCAGAAAGCACTGCATAGCTTATCTATAGAACAGATGACTAATGATAATTGGTAGGAATATGTATCAGCAAATAACCTCAGTAGATTCAAAAATTGTGTCAGCAATGTATGGCAGACTGTAGCTATTACAAATCGAGCATTTTGACCTTTTAATATCCCAGAGAAACAAAATCAAAGATTTCCAATAGGCACATTACATATTTATTCAGAGCACCTTATCTTTAGAGTTAATTGCAAAGGTTTGCACCTGATCAATGTACCACTTTTTAACAACACATCTACAAAAAATTCCAAAGAATTCCAAAATATTAAAAGTGAAATGTCGGTGTTCTCTATAACAAGACAGGAATCCAAAACATAAGGCAAAATCAACTTTGAAAATATATTTTTGAAGATCAAACCTGCAGTGTATGACAGATATGTTGAGAGAAATGGTCAAAGATTGGCAAGAAAGGACTAATCTGGCAGAATTGGAACAGAAATGGAGGAATGTGTGGTGGTGGTGGTGGTGGTGGTGTGCGTGTGTGTGTGTGTGTGTGTGAACAGATATCATTTTCATGTTTTCATTACTAATACCTACATACACTATCTGGGATATGCATAACTGCATACACCGCAAGGGTGTGCATATTTTTGCACTCGACTATATATGCAATTCATAGGACCATAAACATAAATTATATATCTAACCCTTGTGTGTTTAGCCCTGCATGTAGTTGCTAGATATTTGATAATCAGCCCTCGGGTGCTGATTCTTTGAAGAGTTTGGTCTCAGGTTTCATATATCGATTGAGTGCTGAGGCAACCATTCAGCTAGAGTGTGTGTGTGTGTGTGTTTGTGTGTGTGTTGGTAATAATGAATCTAAGAGCGCTGTAGTCTTGTGGGACCTGAAAGCCTTTAGTCAGCTCTCGGTTGGCTATGCCACAGAGCCTGCTTTTGGCAACTGGCCAAAGCTCATGCACTGCTGTCCGGCTCAGTGAAGCATACACACTCACGCTTTTCGCCTTTGCACCAATATCTAACCTTGAGCAGCAGCACAAGTAAATATACACAGACAAACACACACATAGGCAAACATCCTGCTCTACTGTCATCATGAAACATGGACTTAAAACACATGACAGGTATAAATGTAGCTTGGAATTCTGCATGTAGATTTATTCAGCCTGAGTGACCTGGTCAATAAGCAACACCATTAAGAAGAGCAGCATAATGTTAGTCATGCCCACACCCCCCCTCTCTCTCTCGAGCATTTTGTCTGCACTCAGACCTGGCCCACAGATTGCATATCACCTACTCAGAGGAAATGGAGCTGTGTGAGGCTCATACAGGCCTAGCAGACCAAGAGCGATGCACCTGGGACACAAGGTCACTGAGCTGGACTGATGGCAAATGTTCAAATAATAACCCTACAAGCTCAGAGCCTTTCCTCCACTGCATCAGGAGCACACGAGTAAATTTAACAGTGCTGGCTATGATTATAGGCATTTCTCAGGTTTATTTTTGCCCTCACTGAGCACCGCTGTATCATTGTGCCCTCATATTTATGCTCTCATCCATATTTGGGGATTAAATCCTACGTGTTTTTTGCACTCTTTCACTTAATGAGTACTGACTGTTGGCTGTTCTTTCTTTTGGCTTCTCTTACCTCACTAAGTGCCTTGTTCTTTCTGTGCACCGGCCAAATCATGACCAAAGATGCTGATATGACAGCATGACCACCTTAATGACAGGCTGAACTGCAGATTCAGTTATTCTCGTTGGTGCCTCTGCTTTTACAGGAAACCTGGGAAAGGCGACTAATGTAGCGGAATTAACAAAGCTTCTATAGTTAGAAAGTTCTCAGTGTTTGCTTTCTACCTAAGTGCACAGCGACATCTCACACCAGCCAGAGACAGATGAGAGAGCAGCGAATGAGGAAAGAGAAGGTTTGAAAGTGACAGTAATTTACCAGTGACTTATAGACGAAGCTCTGACCTGAGAATTACTCAGAGCACCATATATAATCAGGAAGGCCCTGCTGGCACACTATATCCCATAAATGTGCTGATTAGGCTGTCTGTCTCGGTACTAATGTGTACAGAGCCAGGATAAACCCATATAAAGTGATCTTGCTGACTCTTGGTTTCATTTAAGTCTGCTAACAGTTCCAGACATCTCAGAAGTGCTAACTCCAGCTCTGTGGTTGTTACATGAGTCCAGCTCAAAGCCAAGGCACACTGTGTGAGTGATTATAGGATGGTGGAGGAAAGCCACAAACAATAAAGGAAGAGCATGTAACAAAGTCATCTAGCTGCCCTTCCTTCATTCACTCCTCTAGCTGTCCCTCAGGACACTGGTTCAGCAATAAAGAAGGATGTTCTCAGAGAGGAAGCCATCCTGGATACACAATGGACACACGTGAACAGAAGTAATGTAAGATGAGACAAAGCATAAGGCATGCAGACGAACAGACTTCAGTATAGTGCAGAATATGCAGTAAAAACTGTAGACAAAAGACTAAACAGTAGACCATCTAATTAGTGGATGTCCAGAACTAGCCAAGACTGATTGTAGCCACACATGCACCAACCTGCCACTGTGACAGAAAATAAATTACTGTCAGATATGCCCATAATCACAGACTGAGAAATCAATACAGAATCATCAGACCCAAATCAACAGACCCAACATACAAGATACAAACGACAAGATATTCTATCCATATGTTCCTGTTCCATGAGAGAGAAATGGGTCTGTCAAATTTACTGAGAAGCTTTCCAAGTATAAGGACTGGAAACACAAGGAAACAGAGATCTGTAAAATGTGTCCAACAATCCCATACTGAAACCACCAAATTAAGAACCATTCATATCATAAGGAGAGCACTAATTCTTTACAGTCTTGGAGCACTATGGAGTAATACAGCACTGACCACTGATTAAATGAGAAAATAGAATTTTAGCTGTATTTTGAAGGAGGCGAGAGCTGATTCTTCACAGAATCTTTTTTAAGCTAGACAGAAGATAATACGTGTGTATGGTTTTTATCCGGGGTTACCAGAGCTCAATAAACCTGCCAATTCCCCTGTTTCATCCATTTTTAATGTCATTATGAGATATCATGAGATGTCTATTATAACATGTTTTAAAATGTTGAATATAGGATGTAAGAAAAAAAGTATGAGAACCACTGTTAACCAGTTACAGATTTCTAACGGCTTGTCAGTGCGTACAGACTTACATTATAATTAATACTTTCCTACAACCTACAATCACACTAGCAAGAGGAGGCCATACTTTATCCATTGTACATATGCACATGCCTGCCACAGAGCTGTGATTTCAGTGACATCAGCAATAATTATTAAATTTGTGACTCCATGCTAATTGGGTATGATGCTTTTGAGGACAAATCCAAACACTTGGCTAGGATCACCTCCTCTGGCACATGTAGTCTGACAATAACTCAATCCCACACTCAACTTTAGTTCCTACCTGCAATTAGTTTCCATTTATGGCATAAACGATCATACCCATGGTTTCATCTTATATATATATAATCTCTTATTAAATATGTATAAAGAAAGTAGCATAGATCAGTAGTGCTGCTGATCGTATGTAGCTAATACTTGTTAGTTAGCTTGTGCTGCTTATCTGCTAATGAAGCTAATCCAAAGCCTAGCATGCAAAGCATGCAACAAATCTTTAATTGAATACTGTATTATTTAGTTTGTGTTTAAGTATTTAGTTTTAGGAGCTTTTTTAGCTACTAAATGTCTAACCAGAAGGAAAAAACATTCTGGATAGTGTAGACTCCCAATAGCGGTCATGTAATGCCCACAAGAATCAACACAAGTGGCATACTGTTTTGTAATTGACCATGTTTAATCTACATGACACACCACCAGAAAAGAAATTCCTTGAACATCACATACAAGGCCAAAGTTTAAAGGAGTTGTTTTGTAACTGTGCTATGTAGCACTAATTAGACTAATTCTCAAATAGGCCTACTAGCTAGCTAGCTGCTGTAATAAGTTTTGTTTTGTTTTTGTGTGTGTGTTTCTAACACCATTTCTACTGTAAAACAGGATTTAGGGAATTTCCACAGTAACATATAGGCTTTTAAAGGGAAAATTTTAGTAGCTAAGCTACCTAAGCTTTTTTTCCCTGAGCTAAAGCATTGAAATACAGATTTGTGTATTTAACCTCTGTTAGACATCAGGTTGCTTCACAGTTTTATTAGTTTAGAATGCAGCTCTGTCAGAGGATCATTTTCATATATTACACCTTGCTTCGAAGTCTGAGTTCAATATGTGTATGACTATCACTTCGTATATATAACATACTGCCAGCAATTCAGATGTAATGCTGGGTCAGGGGCAGATTGGTGGCTGTCATTTCTAGATGCTGTGAAAATAATTGAAGTGAGAATAGGGTAGTTATGCAAATCCCATGAGTCTCTACACGAATTAAAGCCACAGAGTTTTTTTCCAGGTTGTCATCCTGGTAATAAATGTGAGCTCAGTACAGTACCCCAGCCTGAACTGGAGTCATGCAGTGGTGGTCTATGGAAAAGGCCAATGCATTCCAGCACAGCTGGTCCCAGGAGTCACTCCGAGCTCATCACTGCCAAGGAGCCGATGCCCTCCTTTCCATTAGCACCACCGCAGGAGCCCAGCATGTCAGATACCATCTTGCTGTGGTTTTCGGGAGAAGTGGGTGAGACACAGGCACAGACACACATACTAAAACCAGGAAGTGAAGAAGGAAATTGGACCATTTTATCCTTAATTTTGCACCACCAGCTCAGACACTTCTTGACACTGCTGGTTTCTGAGCGGCAGCTAGAGGAGAGTAAACCCAATGACCTGTTCATTGAGGTTCAGGGTGAAAAGGTTGATCTGTGATTCCCCGTATATGTGTTAGTAGAGCTTATTGTAGTAAATGCTTATTGCATGTATGTCCAGGCATATAGAAAAACCACTGGTTATGAGTAAAATCCACCTAGCTAAAAGCTTGTTCACTTCAATGGAAGAGAACATGGTACTCAAAAAACAGGTATTCGCTTCTGGTAGGGGTTCATTTTTGCATCCACTTCCTCCTATTTCATTCCACCCCAATTTCATCAAGAAGAAGTTTAATCCCATGAATCCACCGATCTTGGAAGCATGGTCCCATTAAAAAAAGCAGAACAGGGCTGAGGTCACGTATTTCTCAAAGTCAAACAATTTCTTTTCTGCTCCTCAGTCAACAGAGTATCTCTTATAATTAACAAACAACAAACTAGCTTCAAAAATCCTCTCCAGACTTCATGGGTTTAAAGTTGCGGAAAACGGTGGAGGGTTTTACTTCTGGCTTTGAGGTAGTATTTTAACATCCAGACAAACCTTTTCGACATCTATATACAACACAAAGATCCTAGACAGTGATTAATGCAAGTCTTTACTTAATTGTTTTTATCCATTTATAGTGAGAATGTAGCAGCTCAGAGGAAATGATGTTAGCATCAGAGCAATGTATGATAGAGATTGGCAGGACAACAATGCTAAAACTCAACATTTTTTGTTATTTGGGTGAATCTAATAATCATTGTGAAAGTCCAATCAGGGGTCAGAATACAGGCAGACAGAAATAAACTACAATTATCCATGAGCACAATAAAAACACTAGAGAGAGTGAAAGTGAGTCAAAACAAGGAACATGGGAAACAAGGCTCAAAAATGTACACGTGCAATGAATGAAAATTTTGAAAGAGAATAAGGAACACCAGGGTATAAATAGACAAACTAATCAAGTGCTGAATTTTCTCTCCTACTCTTCCCAGGTACTGCCCTCCTCTATATCCTTTTCAGAAAGTAATTAAACACACCTGTGCTTAAATTGTTCCTCGGCATCTGGTGGTTAAAAGGCTGGGGAGACACGCAGCAGGAGCCAGTGGACAGCATGTAGACTGTGTGTGGACTGGAACTCTTTGACTGTGTTCAGGCTCTGTGTAGATCATACTTTACAGTTCTGGACTGTGTGGTTTTTACTGGATCTCTCTTTTTTTTCTTAGTTTCATATATATGAAACTATATATATATATGAAACTCTCTCTCTCTCTCTCTCTCTCTCTCTAGTGCATTTCAGGAACTCTGT
>JAQQZR010000015.1:5134335-5158053 GCA_030068235.1 Notoglanidium macrostoma
GCCACACTCCAAAATCCGGTGGAAATAAACCTTCCCAGAATAGTGGAGGTAATTATAACAGCCGATGGGGGAATTAAATATGGAATGGGATGTTCAACAAGCACATTTTGGCCATATAGTGTACATGAGCCAGAGATTGGCTTTGTTATAGCTAAAAAAAAAAAAAAAAAGATAAACAGAAGCGTATAAACCTAATGTACAATATACTATTAACTTCCGTTTACATAAGAACATATTCAGGTTGTTAGGAAATATACATAAAGATAACAAAGTCATCTCTGGTTTTTACACTTTGCCCGGTGAATAAACGAATAAAAACCGTTATCGCGAGATTACAGTAAACACGTCTCTGTACACTTAATTGTGAACGCTGTAGTCACTCACTCACTCTGCAAGCTTCTCCTTACGCCTGCAAGTCTATAGTATGTGGATTTAGTCTCTTATTTACCTCAGATGGCTGGTAAACAAAATAAAAAAATAAACGATATATGTCGATGTTACAGGATAGTAAGCTAAATATGGCTGTATGGCATCTCCAAGGCAACAGGCAAACGAGCCCTCTCACCGGACACTTCCGTGTATGAAGAACTACTTTACGATGAGGTGATGTCACAGAACGGGGGAACGGGAAACACTCTGCGTTCGCGATCATCCATCAGTTAGGTATGCTGTATATATTAGGCAATAATTACATGTGTTCCATGTATTTATGACGAATGAACATGACTTTAAACATTCGACATAAACGGCTTCTTAATTCTTCAATCATACCTGGTGTAGTCTGGACAGATGGATGAAACGTGCAGAGAGCGCAAACTCCTCTCTTTTCTTTTTAATGAAGCTGTGCGGGACCATAAACCTGTGTGGATGTTGGAGGACATGCGCAGCATGGAGACAGTTCACGCGGAACAATGTCCCCGGCAACGGACATACACTCCATCGGACGCGCTTCTGTATGCCATTGAGCACGACCACCGAGTTTACGCACAACACTTGCTGACTCAGTTCTCAGACGAGGCTCTTGCCATGCCAAGAGGCAATTTCTGCTGCTGTCCATCTGCTCCACACTTGACCACGGCTGTCTGCAAAGACAGGAAGGAGATCATTGCTCTCATCCTTCAGGTGACACATAGAATGCCCACTCTGCACTCGTACATGAACCGAGGTGGATGCAACTACGTGGCGGAAGGCAAAACTGCACTCCATCTGGCATGTGAGCTATCACACTCAGAGGCGGTCATAATGTTATTGGGAAATGGGGCTTCACCACAAGTCGAGGACCACAATGGTATGACTCCGCTGGATCTCATCCTCAAGCAGCTCTGGACCTCCAAAGTGAACACAGGTGCCAAGACGTTGTGCCTCGAGAACCTGCTCATGTTCATGCCTGAAGTGCGGTTCAAAATGAAGAGCTCACTGGAAAAGGATCCACAGGGCTGGTCCAAAGTTCTGGGAGAGGAGAATTTCAACTACTTAGTCGGGAGAATTCCAGGAACACTCTTTCTCATAGCTATGCAAAGAATTCTGTCTCGACTGCCTCCACATGAATTTCCAAAAAGTCTGGACAAACTGCCCATTCCAGCTCGTCTGAAACCCTTCACAAAGCTCTTATCACAGATCTAACAGTGGCCTAAGTAAATGTAATAAAGTGCTTCTTGTTGTTTTGTTTTGTTTTGGGTTTTTTTACTTTTTTTTACATTTTTATCTATGTGACTGGCATGAATTTGACATGTAGGTGCTATGTGTGAGTGTGTGTGTGTGTGTGTGTGTGTGTGTGTGTGTGTGTGTGTGTGTGTGTGTGTGTGTGTGTGTGTATAAACTTGGACAATTTCATTTACAATCACAAGCAGCATCATATCTCCTCAAGAGCAGCGGTGCCAGCCTGCCTCCTCACCTCCTGGCTTCTGCCTACGGCTCACCACATTAAAGCTACGAAACACAAACCCCACACCACAGTGCAGCAACACTTAAACTGACAACAAACTGCAGACTGAATTTGGCCACACCACCTGAGCCCTCATCCTTTTTTCTTTCTCTCTCCTTCTACATCCAGAACTAAGAGGTGCAGACTGAACAACCTCCCATGGCACCCACTCTGAGCACCACTCTGGCTTTAAAGGCCACTTTTGGTCAACAGCCTGCATGTCCCAGGCATCTTCTGGGACAGAAAGAAGCTCTGCTTTTCATTTGTCCTCACTTAAAGTTCTAAATACTTGAGAGCTTAGGAGACACACGCACTGAACATTAAATGGTGCACGCAATGCGGTAGAGATAATATTACAGATCTCTGAAGTCTGTGTACACGAGCCAGTGCGAATGTAATCTTAGAATTTAATGTGGGTTATGATGTTGACATTCTGTTTATGCATATTGACTAGAGCCCAACATACTTTGGCTTCTGGTGTAGAGTTAAAATACTTTTTTCCCTCTTCTGTTTGGAAGGGTAGAAAACACAAAACAATGTAGCTTCTTTGCCTGGCTGATTAGTAAAGAAATTCAGCACAACTCTTTGTTCCTGAGCGCTATCATCATAATCATCATCATCATCATCAGCGTGCATATTTTTTTAAGTATTTGAATATGAAGTGACTGAATGCACACTGACTGTGTACAGCATCTGTTTGGCTCATTTCTCAAACTCCCATTTTTATTCTTTGCCATGGCTCTTGAATTTGTCTACGTCATATTGCCATAGCAACTAAATCCAAGGGGATGGGAATGAGGGACATCTACATGAAAGATAAGTAATCACTAAGATACACAAGACACACACACACATTTTTTATATGCCAGCTTGGCAACAACTTGTTTATATGCTACATAGGACATTCATAAGAATGACATAAATGATAGACTTGTCAACACTCGTGAGATGATATTATAGGACATATGTATTTTTAGGTAGTGTGTGAATATGTCGTATTTACCTGAAGAGATCTCTACATAGAAGAGGCCTCAGTTATCATTATATAAGTTGTAAAAAGGTATACATACTGCCTCATTATAGTATCGTAAAAACAAAATTGATTATCATTTTAGTTTACGCTGACATTTAATATGTGACGTTGTGACTGAATTGGGCTTTCCTAATGCAAACGAACCACCAGCAATTTTCCCACCATAAGTAGATACAGTAAATACACTTCCTAAAATATAGGTTGACAGATGATCCATCTCAGAAGGCATCTAAAAGCTTCATGAATATGCCATCAACCAAGAGAATGACTTAAGTTGAACCATAATAATAATAAAAAACTCTTTGTTCTTGTGTCTTTCATATAAAAATAAAGTCACATGCTACTTAAAAACAACATCAGCTTAGAAGTTTTGCCATTAACAATAAGTTATTCTCAGTCTCAGAAGTCCCACAAGCCACAAGTGTAACTGTTGTACACTTTTCTGGCCACAAGCATCATTAAGGTAGCAATCTGATTAGTTCACTCACTTCTGTGCAGTGGACACCAGCAGGACACAAACTTTTAAACATGTTGACACAATGAGTTTTTCGTACCTAGTTGCTGGGCTGAATGACCATTCAGGGAATCCTCCCTTTAAAGTAATTTTTTAAGCAGTCAGTAACAAATTAACATGATAAATTCATGTCAAAATCTCATACATTTATCAACAGGCTACCAGAAAAGGTCTATGGTTTATCAGTAAAATTGTCTCTTTTGGCCTTGTTCACGGACAAAGTGTACCAGACTCCATAGCAAACACTAGAACTCTGGATTGTGAGACTACGCTTAGACATTGCTTTGAAAACTATTATAATTGCACAATTCTTCTCAATGTATTATGAAGGCCCAGTGAAGGTGTTCTTCTTAATATCGTTCAAGGTATCTTTACCTTTCGTAACTTGTTAGCTAGAGCCAGAGCCAAACCACTGAATCTTTATTGTGTTTATGCTACAAAAATGTTATGTTTCTCCAGAATATTTAGCCCAGGCACTCAGTACACCCAAATTGCTCCAACCCTGCGGTATCCTAAAGCAGGACCTCATGATGACTGTACCGCAAGCACATATGATGTGTATTTCCCCATAAGGTCAAGAGGAACTGTATACATCCCCACAATTCTTAGTACAGCAATGGGCTGTTGCATAAGACGCCAAGGCCCCCCCTACTCAGAAAGCAGCCAATCATCTTCAACTCAGATGCCGCAGCTGAAACCCTCCTCCACCCCCACCCCCCGCTACTCCGTATTTTCCATCAACCAAAGGCCAAACTGTTAAGCCATGAGAGGTTGCAGAACTGTTTGCACTTCACTGATTTTTTTTTTTCTCCATTTCATGAAAATGTTTGGCAGTTCCTCTATTTTGAGGACTCCTCTGGGACGACAGCTCCGGGTGGCTGCCAGCACAGACCTATGGGGGACCTTTGTAATAAAAAACACAATTCTGTAATACAGCATTGCCCAAAAGGTCAGAGAAAGTCCTCTTCCTCAAATAGCATCTTTTTAAGTCACATGCAGGAAAGTTGGTATCTCACAGGTATAGATGGAATTTGGAGGACTGTATTCCATATACCGTCTTTTTTCTTTCTAAAAAAAAAAAAGTATGGAATGCACGGCTGCATTTAATAAGTCATTCTTGTCCTATGTAGGCTCGCAAACATCAGAATGTCTAGAGAGGACAGGAGATATGTTAGTGGGATGAATGGTGGCAAGAGAAAAAAGAAAGAGGGAGAGAAGTGCAGGTGGAAGGGAGCATAGCTGCAGGGACGCAAAGGTGATTTGACCATCTGTGGAATAGAGATTTATATGGACCAGCTGAGAAAGAGACAAAGACAGACCAAAAGTAAAATTTGCCCAAAATGACCTTAATCTCCATTTCCATTCATTTTTTTAAATTCAGCAGGGCCTATTTCTTTTTCATGCTCAGAGAAGTGTGTGTGTGTGTGTGTGAGTGTGTGTTTGTAAGACTCACACAGGAAGCGCGTCTTACAAAGAGAAATGTGTCAGGAAAGTAGGAATGAAAGGCAAAGAGGGAGTGTGAAAGGGGGATGGGGTCTCATGTTAAAAATATCTCCGCTCCCCTGCATCCTCTCACTTTAAACTACATGTGCTGCTTTTCCAACAATCCATCCAGGACCATCGTCTTACAAGTGGATGACAAAGAGAGAGTAGAGAGCCAGGAATAGGACATGTTACAAACAGGAACATACCAATTCGCTCTGGTCACCTCAGATTTCTCCACAGCAGCCTGAATCACACAACACCCCATGTAGAAGCTTGTTGGAAAGCTGTTACAGAGAAATATAAAGTGTTTATCAATGCTGTAGTTATGGTGAAATACCAAATATTGCTTATCCACTGACACGGTATCTGTGCTTGTTTAGATAACACAGGAAACCTTTTCAAAACTGGCCCACATTTCGAACCATTGCATAATCACATAAGGGAGGTTACTAATGAGCAGCATAAAATTAATTACACACGTGGAGGACTTTACGGGTTCTGGTTTTGAGAACATATTTTACCATCTAAAGTCACGTCCTTCTGTGTTTACACAGCATAGACATAGTCATAGGCAATGTTCACGTGCAAGATGAGGAAAGCATGCTTTTAGTTAGTTATCCTAAGTGCATAAATGATCAAAGGAAACATTGTTAACATTAGCATTACAATTTGCAGTGGACCTGGTGTTTATTTTTTTTCTATTTAAGTACCACATATAAATAGAAATCTGGTATATATTTTTTCAATTTTTTTTTTTCATCAATAATCTTAAAACTTCTCTAAACTTATTTTAACGACAGTAATAAAAAAAACTCAAAACTTGCTCAAGTTGTTCCCATAGCAACAAAATGACCAAGAACTGAGCCCAGGTGAATCAAAAATCTGCAGTTTGAGCACTAGTTTTGTGGTCAGAGATTATTCAAAAGTTTCCATCGAACAGCCAGAAGTGTTCTTTGGTTTGTTCTTCTATGCAAACCCTTCTGCAGAACGGTTCTAGGTCAAACCTAGGAAAGAAGGTATTCGGTTTGCTAAATGCTCCTTGTAGAACCCCTTTAGGAAGCTATCCAAAGTCATCCAATAGAAGCCTTTGTCCTAAATGTGCAGGCACTAGCTCTGGAACCACCAGCAGTACCTTGTCAGAGAATAGGTAGACCAAGTGTTTTGGTGATCACAATGGTGGTCAGAGATCACAATGGTGATCACTGGGATCAATGGTGATTAGTGGCTGATTATGGGAAAAAACGGTGATCAGTCATTAAGTCATTTATTTGTCACATATACATTACAACACAGAAGAACCTTTTTTTTTTTAATCTTTCACAGCTTGTTAGGAAGTTTGGGTGAGAACACAGGGTCAGCCATGATGCAGCACCCATGGAGCAAATGGGGTTAAGGACCTTGCTCAAAGACCCAATAGTGACAGCTGGTGGTGCTAAAGCTTGAACCCCCAACCTTCAAATCAGTAACCCAGAGGCTTAACCATTGAGCCACCACTGCTCTATTACTAACTGGGAACAATAACGAACGGCGACTGGTCATTGGGCGCAATCAGTGAGTGGTCATTGGGAACAATGGTGGTGAACCGTGATTGGTCTTTGGAAACAATGGTGAGCAGTGATGGTTATTATTAACAATGATCATTGGTCATTAGGAACAATGGTGATCAGAGAGTGGTAGTTTGGCTCACACAAGCACAACTCAGTAAGGCATTACACATTGTTGGTGAGTCAATCTGCTCAAAACTCTTTTTTTTTTGTTAGGCTCTTTTTTTTAAAATAGAGTAATTAAAGGCTTCTAAAATGTTGCCAAATCTAGCAACGAAGTCTCTAAGTTGGCAAGTAGCTCTCAGCATCTTATCTCTGTCTTTTGCCAGCTGCTTACATGTCTGACAGACTTAGCAGGAGGTAGCTTGCAAAACGAGCAGAACTGAGGCCTGGACACATCTCACCAGTGGGAGAAAAAATGGACAGATCTGAAATGAATCTCATAAAAAGACTTTTCAGTGTTTAAACTAGTGTGACTGCAAGACAAAAATGTGGCTGTAATTGCCTCTTGCTTCACAAGGAATCAAAAAATAGTCACGAGAGCGGGAGAAGATGCTGGTGAAAATGCAGGAGAAGTGATGGGGACTTTCATAAACATAACAGCCAAAGAAAAATAGAAAACGATTGTTACTGGGAATACATGAGCATGAGCAGTCTGCCTGACAGAGGTAGAACACACACGCACACAAAGTGAATCCCTTCAGAATATCTGCCCTCTAACACAGCGGATATAATAGAGATTGCCTGCAAGTTCTTCAAATACCTTTTGGTGTGTAGGAGGCATTTGATGTGCAGCAAAATGTGCTAACTCCAATTCATACTGAAACTTACTCCTGCTTCATAACTGACTTTAAGTATGATTAATCTGGTACATGTACATACACCCGGGTCATTAAAGTGTCAGACTCTATTACACTGTCTTTGCCAGACAAGCTCACATATGAGAGGCCCTATAGTTTATGTCATATGTAGGTATTACGCTTCTGAGTGACCGCTTTATTTCCTCAATGAGAGAACGAGTGGTGCCACCTCTGCCGTCAACACAGCAGCTGTAAAAAATCAACTTTGTGAGCTCTCTAAATGATAATACAGCCAATTCTGGTCATCATAAAGAATTAGAGGTGTAGTTTGCAAGTATTGTTAAGCCATGATTCTCTAGCTATTATAAAGTCATATATTAATTCCAAAGACACTACAGAAGAACTATACGTCACAATTTTGCCATGCAATGGATCTGGCTAGTTTATTCAAGTCAGGCTTTTATTTACATATAACTCATTAGGCAGTTTGAACAAAAGGGATAGGCTTAATATTTGATGTTCTTTTTGCAATTGCAATTCACCTCACAGACAGCAGAGGGCTCTACAATTTACTAACCATTTCTTTAAGGCATGATATTACAAGAGCAGTGTTGGAAAGGAAGCACATTTCTGAGAATAGGAACTTTAACTAAGGAGATCAGAAATAAATATGCAAATAAGCAGGAATTATATTGAGCAAAAGAAGTTTCATGCACTATGTAAACACTTGGGGGTGCGCAGTAATAGGACAATGATCAACAACAAAGAGGCGTGTTGCAGGCCAATGTAAAGCGGAGTTGGTATTACTACCCCAATGTGAATTATTTTCCAATAACAACATAACAAATGTTTTATTCCTGTTAAACTACAGCTTTTTCCGAACTTTGGAGATTCCTTCCGTAAATGTTACCTAAAAGTCTTCTTATGGAACACCATATAAATGCTTGCAGGTACTTCTTTGTCATATAGCATTTTTTGTAGAATAGGATTGGAACATATTGAACATCTGCCGTACAGGTCCCTGTGAATGAGCTGTTACTATAGAAACACCTTCTGGATGTGGTATAAAAGATACTGTAAATGTGTCTAAGAAATTTTGCTCTTGTAGCATTACTGATAATCCTAGGAGCATATTGTATTATGTCAGAAAAATAAAATTAGTCTGCATCTTTGAAACAAAAGCTCTGCAAACAGCAAACTGGTGTTTTAGCCACGGTAGAGCACCAGGTTGCAGATAGCAAATCAGCTTTGTGTATGAGCAAAAAAAGCACTGCAGCTGTGACCATAAACCCTTGTACGGCACTCATGGTGGCAACAAAAATAAATGTAGACTGAAGATACTATTTCATGAGATATAAATATCTTGTAATTTACTGATTAGTGAGAGGAAGAGGGCGAGTGATGAAAAACAAATCCTGCTGTGAATCACCACATTTTGAGGCTGATTAAATAAGTGTAAATGAGCCCTCTTTGTCTTGCTCATGTTGGCCTGAGATGTGTTTTCCTCTTGAGGTACAGCTCAGCATCCTGTTTTGGTAGGGTGAAGTCAGAAGGTGAGATGATACAGACATAATACACTCTGCTCTGCTGCGATAGCTCTCCTGCCTCTTCCATCTCCAAACCACTGTTTACGCTAGCACCCGGAAAAGTGACACAATGTGACTAATTATCTCAAAAAGGGCAATTTCATGCGTCATTGCCTAAGGTTATACCTAAGGTCCATGCCTAATGTATGGAGTCATGATGCCTGTGGATTGTGATCCACAGTCCATCAGACATCAAGTACCTCATCAGAACATACACTGAGCCATATAGCCCCCCCACACACCCTCTCCCCACATATGTACTATAAGTTCAATCTAAAAGCTCAATGATATTGCTCGGACTCAGACATGGATGCCCAAAAGTGCCTGCTGGAATCTCCAATCCTTAATTGCCACTGGTTGGTGTGGTCACTGAGACGGAGAGGAAGACGTCATACGACTCAACCCTGCTGTGCTTGTAAATAACAGCTGCAGTGCGGAAAGAAACAGCACATTAAAGCGACATAATTATGACTATCATGGTCTGGCTAAACTGCAACATGCACGAGCAGTTTGGAAAAAATGATGCAGCATTTAGAAAAGGATCTGAGATGGGTAGGGAATTACCGAAACACAGAAGAAAAGTGATGCGTCAGGATTTCGACTTAGTGCAGATAAATAACGTCTGTGAGACGGTCCAGTTTAGGAAACATGATTCCTGAGCTGTCTCATTTATTGTTACGCAGCAGTGAATGGCTGGCCAAGCTGGCACGTGAGACTGATCCACTCCAGAATTAAAACTCCACATAAACATCTAAACAGGGATTGCACTCCTTATGTGTGGATGTGTGCATCTAAGGTAAGTTGGGTCAACATGATGAGTTAACCGCAGTCTTGGCTCAGTCTGGATACCTTGATATGTAAAGGGAGTGTAACTCAAGAATGCAGCATGAAGAGGATCTGGTGCTGAATACATTTAGTTTGTTGCCTTTATTCCAGAGCCTGAGTAAACATTTAGCCCTTATTCGAGCATGATTAAACACTCTTATGTAAACCACCCAGTTATACACTCCTCCATCACGGAGAATGCAACCGAGGTGCCTAAGAGATGACAAGGCCAGAATGAATATAAGAAAAATCAATGAGAGGAAAATAAAGGAAAAGGGGAAAAAGCGGAGAAGGGGTCACATATTCGCTTAAGCCGTCTCCATTTTCCTCCAGCTCTCTGTTAATGTGATTTATATTAAAGCAGCTGGGTCTGATGTTAATTCCTAGCATTAAAACAATATTTACTGACTTACAGCAGCTTTTGCTAAATGGCACACATAGCTGCAGGCTTAGTGCTGATGGAAATGGAGTGGCACTGTCATTTTCCCTTCAGAGACCATATTCTGTCCCATTGTAGACACCAGGAGTGAGCCAGAGGGGATATCATACATGCATAGAGAAGAGCTAAACTGAGAGAGAGAGAGAGAGAGAGAGAGAGAGAGCGTGAGAGAGAGAAGTTTAATAAGTGCACTTTGCAACTTTTAGAACCTTTTTATGCTCATCTGTTCCTTGCCGCTTTTACCGTAACGCAAGGGGTGAATCGTTATCATAGTCAAATCACATCCTTTGATATGATTCCTCAACTAAAACAAGAACTTTCCATGGAATTTCAGTCCACCAGACCAAAAGCGTACAGTACATTCCTGCCAGCTCCGGAAAGCCTCTCTTTACATTTAGCTGTGTTTCAAGGTAGGGTCATGGATTTTCTTTTGGTAACATTCTGCTATCTGCTCAGAAGAATAGCTTTGGTTTATATGGTATCGCAGAATCTTTAAACAGAACCACCAACCTCCAATCAAATAGGCAAGCTTGCATATCTAGTTGGCTATCAGTTACATTACCTCTCAAAGCTATATGTTGTAGGCATTTTGTCCAAAGCAGTGTAAACTGTGCTTTAGGGTGTGGCTTTGAGCGGGCTCTTCATCCTCCATCTTCAGCAGCTGCTCCATCCTGATCCAGATGTGGATCTGGGAACACACCATGGATGGAATGCCAGCTCATCCCAGAGCACCATGCCCACACATATATTGGATTCAGAGTCACTTCTAGAGGCAAATTAGTCACCAGTTTACCCACTGGTGTGTTTTTAATAAGTAGGAGGAAACCGGAGAACTGGGATGCAACCTATGTTGTAACCTGAGCTCAGGATTGAACCATATTGACATATTCAGCTGACTTCTACCCCGTAGGAATGCCTTTAATAAGGCGTGAGTGGCACTGTGAAGAAGAAAAAAAGTGGTGCATTTGGTGCTGCCAATTTTAGTGCACTTTTAGTCACCTACAGCAGGATGACAGCAAAGTTTCATGAAAAACACTACCAAAGAGAGACACCTATGGCTGAGAAGGATGTATTTTGTGTGTGTATGTGTGTGTCTGTGTGTGTGTTGTGTTCTTGAATTATTAGTTGGATATTACAAGCAAATTCTCTTTCTTTTTTGTTACTACCAAATGCAGTTACATTATACGTCCCAGAGTTTTGCTGAAATGGACAAAACGTAAGTTCCTCAAAGACAGAATTACAGGGTATTCTATAATTGGCTGAAAAATTAAAGGCGTACAGCCGGGAGGCAGTAAAAAAGACAGGAAGACCAAAAGCACAGGGTTTTAATCCTGCTGCTGGAGAGGAAGGAATTTTTCTCTGTGGCCTGATCCCCTACTGTTTCATAAACCCACGTGCTATACATACATAAAGCATGCAGAATCACCTCAGGAGGCTTGCCACACACTATGCATCTATGTATATACACACAAGGAGCCGTTGTGCATGTTACAATACTTGTACATGTGTGTTTTGGTCTTGGTAAGAGCAGTGAGAGAAAAAACAAAAAGGAAAAGTGTGAAAAGAATCCGTAATCAGGAGAAGTGACAGGCATCTGTTGCTCTGGCTGAGAATGTGTGGATGAGACACACATAGTGTATGTCCACAAACACACATACACGGCTATGCTTAATCGCAAGCATGCTCGCTACCCCATCTCGAGAGGAGAGATAAGGAGAAGGTGGGAGGGCATCTGTCAAAGCAGATTTAAGGCAAAGGAATCTGATGAGAAATGAAGAACAGATTAGGAGAAGAAGAAAAAGCCAAATAAGAGGCTGTATAATTTTATGATCTCACAAGCAGTCAAAGCACTTCAGTCAAAGTTTCAAACAAATGTTCTCAAATGTTATGGTTAAAAAGCACGTAGCTTTTACTATCCAGTGCACTTTGTTTAAAATAGTAAATTAGAGGACAGTGAGAACCAGAACGCCGGAGTCACTGACCTCTGACCCTGGCATAACAGCAACCGCACTTTGCCAGGACTTTTCGGAACAAGTGTTGGCAGGCGCAGCCCCGGTGGTGGTGTGCGCCCTTCATGTTGTATCCCAATCACAGTCAGCCAATCTACCAGGAATCAGCATGACCCATGGCACCCGAGCTCTCTCCCCCAGATACACGCACTCCTGCCCTGTCGAGGTAATCCCAAAGAGGTAACCGAAGAGCCTTGGTAAATAACAATTAGGAAAGTTGTTGATGATTTTAAAAAATCAGTCCAGAAACCAGGTTTAGGTTTAGATTTAGGTAGTCACAGTTTGTAAGCAAAAGAGTCAAGATGAGGCAAAAAGCTCAGCTCGTTTTCTGTTTCCCTCTCCTCTCCATGTTCATCAATTTTCCTTCTGCCCTGTTCTCTTCTGCTCGGTGCCTGATCAAATGATCAGACAGCACCACTGGCTGAGAGCACGAGGTAGAAACAGAGAGAGACACAAGACGGGAGGGGGGAAGAGGTGGAGCTCCACTCGGCAACTCCAGTCACTGGTTAGTCCACAATACGGCTCCCACTCCCCTCATTTCTTCTCTCCCCCTCTCTTTTCAGCTTGTGTTTTCTTTTAGGGTCTCACTTTCTGATTTTCTTCTTTTTTTTTTTCGATCCTCATTGTATCATTTAGGGTTTGAGTATGTCACTTGGCAGATTCCTTATTCACTGCTTCCAGACAGTCAGTCAGTCAGAAACCCAACACCATTCGAAGTCAGAACCAAATATAAACATGTGTCAAAAATAGCTGCACATGTGTTTAATGATATAATTATATCTGCAGTGCAAGACAAGAGCTGTTGCTCTCATAGCCAGGCTGAATCATGAGAGCTAGTGCCGGGTTTTGAGTTACTGTATACACAGAAGTGAGCTGATGAAAACAGAAGGACAATGTGACACACGCGTGTGGCTAGATTCTCACTGATTATGACTGCTAATAGACTTCTTATAGCACTGATCAAAGGAATGGAGTACAATGGGTTGGGGATATTTAAATAAATTATGTGCACTTGAGCAAACAAAAGTGTTTGGCAGCATATATACGTACATATTATCATATGTTTTCATGTGAGGCCCTAAAACCAGATGTTATAAAGATAAAATGACATTAATAGACACTATGCCTTGCCTTATAGTTTTTATAAAATGGTGATTATTCTATTGTTATTAATAGTATTTGTAATAAACATTTCTTCTGCATCACAATGTAGTCTGTTATTAGTAAACTTTATTTTGCTAGTGGACAAAGATTACGACATTTCACGGAAATAACAATGGCTTTTAACGGATTTATTGGTTTAAAACAATTAATTAACAGAATTAAATTATTCTGACAGCTGTGCTTCCATCCATACATCCATGGATCCATCCATCCATGCATTATCTATACCGCTTATTCATTAATGGTTGTGGGGAAGCTGCAGCCAATCCCAGCTGATTTCAGGCGAGAGATGGCGTATATCCTGGACAGGTAGCCAACAAAGAGACAAAAAGACCATTCACATTCACTATATGTAAATTAGAGTAGCTGACCAAATTTGCATATCTTTAGACTTTGGGAGGAAACCGGAGGAAACCTAAGGCTCAGCCCATTAGAATTGATCCGAAACTATAAATTTTATAAATATAGTTCTGTTTCTATGGTGAGTATCTATTCAATCTTATAGGTTTTGCGGGATTTGTGGAGGTATCGCTTCATGCCTGCTCTAACTTTCTGGACTTTAGGTGTTCTCCATAGCAGTTAATGGGAATATCGCACATTTTTCATAGGATTCCATGTATACCCCATGATTTCCCACGAACGCACCGCAGTGTCTCATGGGGCTGCCATTCATGACCCATGGATTCCAATGAGAATCCCAAGGGAATTTTCCAATAACTAGACACATAGAAGCAAGCTTTATTTTTTTCAGATGAAACTGTCACTGCTGAGCTTGCAAACTCATCTTTATTTCATCTGAATGTACGTATATTAAATTATGTTTTACGATTTGGTCAGTTTGTAATTACATAGAAACCTGATATTTCCATGATATCAACACTAATCATGTGATAACAAACTGAATGGTAATGCCAAATTGGTGGTACCTGAGAAAGCAGTAGGACTCCCCCACCTCCTAAATCTCTATTTAACCCCTGACCCTCTGCTGAAAGCAGCAAAAATAAAGTGAGATAATGCAAGATAACCAATGCAACAATCGTATAACAGTAGCCTGGTGATATGTGAGGGGTGATATGTGCAAATTTAATATCATTCAGTCATGACAAAGCAAAAGATACAAAACCTAGATTTATTCAAATGCAAACTAAACATTTTATAAACTAGATTTTGCTTGGTAAATGCTTGCAAAGCTTGATGTTCTGAATTTTTGGTCAATGGTGGCTCAGTGGTTAAGGTTCTTAACACTATTTGCTCCAGGGGCAATCATGGTATCATGGCTGACCATCCGATTTGACCCCAGCTTCCTAACAAGCTGGGATATGCAAAGAAAAGAATTCCCTGTGCTGTAATGTTTATCTGACAAACAAAGGCTTCTTTTGTTATATCTTCTCTCTCTGTTGTAGTGTTATCTCATTAATAGTGGACGTTAAAGACAGCTATACCACTGCACTGTTGCATTCTCAATTCTAATTGGCCAGATCGTCTTTATTAGTTTTCTATAACAGCAGCTCCGACAGTAGTTTGGGCTGCAAGGCAAATCACATGTTTATTTTAAATGTTACACTTTTCTATAGGAACAATTTGCACCGAGACATGTATGGCTTGAATAACTGAATTTTAAAATGTGTGTAATTGGTCATATGGCAAAGTTTTCTGTGAGAAGATGTTTATTTATTATTTTTGGTCTCTTGTGTCAGTGCTTCGTAATGGTCAGAGCTAATGTTGTAACTTTAAACTTTCCAACACAGAAAGTTGTCACAGAGGGCTTTGTGGTTAAAAAAAAAACTTTTAAAAGAAAGTGGTGGGCAAAAATGAGAGATTGGTAAGGGAACGATAGTTTAGAGCGTTATTCAACAACATTTGTTGAATAATTGTTGGATATTCAAGAACATTTAAGCTAGCTACAAATGTAGTCGTCCTTTAATTAATTAATAATTTCACTTGTTGGCATATGATATATGCTATGCCACCTTTAACAGAATCCCCATTGTGTTTTTTTCTTATATTATACAAATATAATCATAGATTTCAGTTTTTTTAATGTTTAATGTTGTCACTTTGTTAACAAAGCCTAAAAGTTGTGATATACATTGTGTATCATGAATATGTCTTTAAGTATTATGATATTTGCTATATAGCCCACCCATAAGCACATATGGGTAACAATTCAGTGACATTTCAATACAAACAGTGTGACAGGTTGAAGGGGGAGCAGGTTAGAAGAGAATTCCTGCTTAATTGAGCCAGCATGTGTGCTTGGGGGGAAAGTGTGTGTGTGTGTGTGTGTGTGTGTGTGTGCATGTGCGTGTGCGTGTGTGTGTGTTGGAATGCAGGCCATTGCAGGCTGCGGTGAGATAATTTCATGAGACGGAGCATCTACTCAGAGGACACCATCAGCTGAGGATTGTGCTGAGTGAGTGAATCACTCTCCCTCCTCCTCTCATCCATCTGCATCGACTCTCACTCTCTCATACTTTCTCTCTTGCCCCGTTCTTCCTTTTGCTCTCTCTTTCAGTCTCTCTGCAAACTCTCTCACACCCCCTCTAGTCCCTCTAGAGTCCAATTACTGAATACAACAGAACTGAGAAGCTTCATGTATTCACAAGAAACCATTTTATTCTTTCATTCTTATGAGTGCGCAATCTCAGTATCAAAGCAAAGTATCAGTATCAGTAATTCAGTGACTTAATCAGATAAGCATGGATAATTAAAGGCACTGTCAGTAATACAGGTTCTCCCTTTAGCGTTATATATCATGTCACACAAAAAAAAACCTGAATGCTAGCACAAGTGAAGCTTACGGAATTGACAAACAACATGACCAGCAGAGATGCATCCTTGAGCTGGTTGATTGGATACTGGTGGTCAATATTGTTTGTTTTTCTCCAGTTTACAGTGACTAGGTTTCCACAGAGACTAGACTCTCTCCTCTCAGCAGATACTGCATAAATCTGAGGAGAACCATTCAATTGCTGATCCTCAATAATTTATATTTTAAGGCAATACTTTCTGTGAAACGTTTCTAAAATATTCATTCATTCTTCATCCACAGTAGTCACATTATCTTGTTGGAGCTGGAGCCTATCCCAGGATGCTTATGCACTATGCACAAATATTTTCTCCTATTCATTGACAACTAAGGGCAAGTTATAACTTTGTAGAATTTGTAACTCTGCTCACTTACAAAGAAATGAACAGTCTCTAATTTTATGGTAGTTCCATTTTAATGAAGAGAGACAGAATATCAACCAAAAATCCAGAAAACACACGTTACATAAAAGTTATAAATTGACTTGCATGTCATTGGCAGAAATAAGTATTTGATCCACTACAACCCAGCCAGAATTTTGGCTACTACCAATTGGTTGTGTGCCCATGTGGCACACAGATTACAATCAATCTATCAATCAATCAATCAATTATAGATATCTCAATTCGTTATGTGTATAAAGCACACCTGTCCACAGAAGGTTAAGACGTTAAGCTCAGTGGTTAAGACGTTGAACTAGTGATCGGAAGGTCGTGACTTAAAATCCCCGCACCGCCAAACTGCCACTTAACCTTCACTGCTCACTTGTATAAAAATAAGATATAAGTATAAGTATAAGTAAGTCGCTCTGGATAAGGGCGTCTGCCAAATGACATAAATGTAAATGTAAATGTAGAATCAATTTCTTCTATTCCAACTTCTCCACCACAATGGGGGCAAGACAAGCAAAGAGCTATCAAAGGACATCAGGGACAAGATTGTAGACTTGCACAAGGCTGGAATGGGCTACAAGACCATCAGCAAGAAGCTTGGTGAGAACGTGACAACTGTTGGTGCAATTATTTGGAAATGGAAGAACTATAAAATGACCACCAAATGTCACCCTTGGTCAGCGATGATCATTAGAAAGGTGAGGGATCAGCCCAAAACTACACAGGAGGAGCTTGTTAATGATCTGAAGGCAGTTGGGACCACAGTCACCAAGAACACCATTGGTAACACATTACGCCTAATGGACTGAAATCTTGCAGCGCCTGCAAGGTCGCCCTGCTCAGGAAGGCACATGTACAGGCCTGTCTTAAGTTTGCCAGTGAACATCTAAATGATGCTGTCATCAACTCGACCCGCAGTGTTTGGAGGAATAGAAATAGTCAAGCATGGAGGTGGAAACATTATGTTTTGTGGCTGGCTTTCTGCCAAGGGTACAGGACGACTGGATAATGGACGGGGCCATGTACCGTAAAAGCTTAGATGAGAACCACCTTCCCTCAGCAAGACCACTGAAGATGGGTCGTGGATTGGTCTTCCAGCAGGACAATGTCCCAAAACATATCACCAAGGCAACAAAGGAGTGGCTAAAGAAGAAGCACATTAAGGTCATGGAGTGGCCTAGCCAGTCTACAGACCTCAATCCTATAGAAAATCTGCGGAGGGAGCTGAAGCTTCAAGTTTCCAAGCGGCAGCGAAGAAACTTAAAGGATTTAGAGAGTTTCTGTAAAGAGGAGTGGGCCAAAATCCCTCATGAGATGTGTGCAAATCTGTTGACTAACTACAAGAAACGTCATACTGCTGAAGAGTTTCTCCACCAAGTACAAAGTCATGTTTTGCTTCGGTATCAAATACTTATTTCTCTCAATGACATGCAAATCAGTTTATAACTTTTATGTAATGTGTGTTTTCTGGATTTTTGTTTAATATACTGTCTCTCTCCATTAAAATGAAACTACCATAAAAGTTAGAGACTGTTCATTTCTTTGTAAGTGAGCAAACTTACAAATTCACAGGGGATCAAATAATATTTCCCCACTGTATTGAGTAAATGCACCTCATTTTTGACAAAAAGCCTATGATTCCAAGGTCTCGGAATATTCCAAAAAATGTTATTATATTCAACCACAATGTTGATAATGCTCTTAGGATCACTGAGTCAAAAAAAAGGGAGGAAGGAATACTGTTGGTATTTTTAATGCTGTTTCCCATCAATGTTTGAGATGACTTAGGTGCAGCTTACCCACACCTGTTGATAAACTGGTAATAGATACTTTATATACCTATTAATACACATAGAAATATACCTATTCATTTCATTGCCATAAATCCATTTAATTCAAAATCTTCCAGGGGCATGGCCAGATGGTAATTGTCTCCCAGTTCTGACCTTATTTAGTAATTGTTATAGTGTTTAGAGTGTACATGGCAAATTCTATAGTGTTAAATTAACTCTGAGAGAGTTCATTTTAAAACTATGCAATCTTTGTACTTTCTAAAGTGTTAATAATACAACACAGATGCAGAGTTAAAATAACTCTATGCATAGTTAAAAAGTAACTCTGCTTAACACCAGATCGTAGTTTCATAACTCTGTAGGAGTTGAATCTCCAACCCTTCTTAATAACATTGACTTTCTTACGCAATTGATTCCTTTAGTGTTAAGCCACATTTTTACAGTGTCAGTTCAACTCTATATTTAACACTTTTGGTTAACCTCAGAAAATCATCTCTGAGATTTTTGCAGTGTATAGGTATTTTTATCAAATCTTTTGCGTATTAGGAAGTATACAGTAGTTTATAATACCCTATGACGGAGATGTCTATAATCCCAGCTATGGCACACACACAGTTCTGTGTTGCTCTTATTGATTGTACATGTGGAGAAGCTTTCTGTAAGATGTCTACTTAACATTTTATGGAAGGAGTCCCCAATGTCAGAGCTTTGTAACAGTCAGAGCTGAAGTGGTAACCTTAAGTTTTCAAAGCCTTAACAGAAAGTTTTGCAGTTTCTCTGTACATGACAAGCTGAATTTTTAACTTTAAGAGAGGAGAAAAAAGGAAGGTTATTGAGTGAGCTGGTTGTCAATAAACATTAAACACAACTGCAAATAGAATAAAATATACAATGTGTTGTTTTAACTAAGGAAAATAATTGTAATCATTCGCAACCGATATATGAAATGAGAAATAAATAATTTCAGGACGTGCTGATGTAGTCAAACAATCAACTTCGGACACCATCCCACTGATTATTTTCCTACAGCATACCCCTTAATGTTTTCCTTCTTACATAGAGTACCAGTCAAAGGTTTGGACGCACCTACTCATTCATAGGTTTCTCTTTATTTTGACTATTTTCTACATAGTAGAACAATACTGAAGATAGCAAAACTATGAAAAAACATATGGAACACATAGGGAATTACATGATGAACAGAATAATGTTAAAAAAACAAAATATGTTTCGTATGTTAGCTTCTTCAAAGTAGCCAGAGTTTACCTTGATGACAGCTTTGCATGATAATGTCATTATCTTAACCAGCTTCATGAGGTACGCTTTTCAAAAGTACTTAAGTGGAATTTCTTGCCTTTTCAAGATCATGCTGTCGAGGCAGTGTTTATATACAGTAAATAGCCCTAATCAACAACTGTAGTAATCCATACTATGACAAGAACCGTTCAACTAAGTAATGAGAAATGAAACGATGTGTCCAAACTTAAAAGCTGTGTCCAAACTTTTGAGTGGTACTGCAATAGAAATCAGTTTTCTGTTTTTTTTATGTTTTTGTGAACAAAACCTAAAGGCTGTGCTCTATATGGTGTATCGTGAATATGAATACGCCAGCCCTGGCACACACAATTCTGTTTTGCTATAATGCACATCCATAAAATCTCACCTCACTTACTCATCCACATTTAATAGGTGGAGGTTAATCTGGGGTAGGTTATGATAACCTGAGCAGTACAATTCATGTGCATAATCACTGAAGGTGAGGAAACTGATCAGAATCTGAACCAGAAAGAAAAGCTGAAAATTGCTCTTACACATTGTATGCATAATATTCAAAAACAAATCCCACCCTACACCAACACATGTAATTCTGCTCTGTTTTTAGTGATTATGCCAGGACTCACATGGTCTGAGGACAAAAGAACTCAACCAAGACCTGGCAGATATATGTAAATCAATTTTGTATATAATAAGCATATTTGTTATCTGACTCACACCAACAATTCATTAATCAAACCAGCTACAGACAGGATATTCACATTACAACCCCGGAGCTGTTCAATGGGTTCCACTTTAATTACATATACTAGCTGTTAAAACCAGAATGTCCTCGTTTGAACGAGAATATTCTTTGGTTATTTCATCAAGACAGGTCAGCCACTCGAATATTCAGCCCTGACCTATGTAGTGTAGCTGAGTTGTAGCAAAAGAGCACTAGGCTGCTCTGTAAATACTGCTGCTTAGCATCAGTGACACTGTACACACAAATTTTTTTCAGTGCTCCAGTTCTCCAGTTCAATGCATTGTCCGTGACATCAGAAATTGAGAGATTCATAACAGTTCAAACAGTCCACCGATTTTCCCAAACCAAACAGAGTCGAGCTGTAAGCAAAAGGTAATCACACACACACATGCACACACACACCTAGAACATCTTGTGCATCCTCATGCTATGACTGTGCATGATCCTAATGGTTGCTAAAAAGACAAAAGAAAAATGAAAGAAAGTACGCAACTTACTGAGTCAAAGCTCAGAGAACTGTGGGTAATGAAAAATGTTTATCGTAGAAGAGTGTGGGCATTAAAACATTCCTCGCCACTGATAGGCATATATAACATAAATCCAGCTCCTACACTGAGGAACCGAATCCACCCACTCTCTCTCTCTCTCTCGCTCTCTCTTGCTCTCTCTCTCCACATCACCCTTCTTTTTATCATATGTTCAAACACAAGCGCAGAACACAGAAGAATTTAATAAGAAGTTCATAAAACTGCTCATGCAGCAGTAATTGGGAACATGGGTAGGCGATAAATAGGACTGAATACAAGTTTATTTTTCCAACTAAGATCATATTAGGGCTTTGAAGATTGATGACATTAAAGAAAACACAAAAACACACAACCACACACTAAAAGGCCAAGCATATTAAATCAAAGAGATCTGATTGCATAGTAAATCACTGGTGAATATCATTCATGCATGGGAGAAGAATATAATTTATTACTAACAACTCAGAAATGAATTCTTCATATCCTTACATACTATAGGATTATATAATCCGCAGGAGGACGTCTGAAAAGCTTGAGTGCTGCATGATGTAACCGAGTGCATTATGAAATGTCATCAGTAGGGGGTGTGTGTGCTATAACGCACGCTTCTTTCACCTTTTTGTTTATCTCTTAAAAGCCATGCTAACGATAGAGGACTCAGTGATCAATAAATATGTGCAGGGTTAACAGCATCTTAAAAAGAATTTATGCAAACGGTGGAATACCAAACGTCCAAGGAGGATGCATCTGCTGGTGTTTAAGCTCAAATCTGAAATCCTCAAAGATATGAATTACTTAATTATAGAGTAGATTCTCTTCATACGCTCTTCATTATACACTCACCACCCACCTGTACATCTGCTCACTCATGCAATCTGATGTAATCCAATCCAAATTAAACATTAATTGAAGCTCTTGATTGGAAAAAAAAAGGCATGAATGAGCATGTGTACACTAGTACTTACATGTACTTACTTACTTAAGTGTTACATGGGTAAACGTGTAAAATAGAGTATTTATGTAGTGAGCATGCAGACATGATGTTAAATATAGTGCTCAAAAATCTGAAATGAAAATAAAGCAGATAAGCCATGTGTGGTGGTTTTAAGTATATGGAAAATGTTAGTGTGTTAGTTTTCTGTAATAAAGCTCTCCTGCTCTCTGGTGTACTTTAATCTCTCTGTCTGCCCCTCTCTCTCTTACACACATGTACTCTAAACACAGATGTGCAAACCACACTAACCACCACTGTTTGAGGTGACTAAAGATGTAAGTATCTGAACAACTCTGGATTAACAGTCATGTTTTTGCTCCCAGGAGCCAAGCAGCCTGACTCGGGGTGGGATTACGGCTGAAGGAACAACTCTTCTTTCCTTCATCCCTTTATACTTCACCCCATGTCTGCTGTGTGCATTTAAAGCCCATTCAATTCAGCCTGCCCCCCTCAAGAGTCAGTCTGCCTCGATAGCCAGCGGAAATCAAATCCTTAGCTCATAAATCCCAAAAGGTCAAGTCATCTGCACAGAAATAGGCTTCTGGAAAAGTCATAAGTGACACGCTGAAGCTGATGTTTTTCAAAACATTGGAGCCTCACACTCCTTCCTGAGCATTAATCAAGGATGTAACAGGTCAAGACATTCTCTGGTAAAATGAGAGGCCTGGTCAGAGAGTATGAATGATCTTTAACTGGCACGTAGCTATAGCACATGTATAGGTGAAAGTAGAAATATTTTGAAGTAGGCCTTTTTTTTTTTTTTACACATTTTCACATTTGTTCCATATTTGTGTATTTATAGGTGCAAAGTGTCATTTTAAAAGTATTTATAAACCTAGAGTGATCTCTGAATTTAAAAATACCTCACAACACGGCTCTGCAAATAGCTGGTTGGGGTTATTTTTTTAGCTCAGAAATAGAGCTGCTCAGTTCTACCTCTTTTCCTTAAAAGACAATGCGCACAGCATAAATAGGTCAATTCAGTTGCAATTGCAATTCACCTCATAGGCAGCAGGGGGCTCTTAAAATTACAAACTGCTCCTTTAACACATTCAGTCCATGATGAGTGACCTAACAGGAAGAGACTGATGATTATGACCATTATCGCAGTTAACCAATGTAGCACCAATATATAGTAAGTTCATATGTTGTTATTAAACAGACTTAAAGCCAGTTTATACTACAGTGTTGAATCCACGCCTTCGGGTATGGTGTAGCCGTGTACCCTACACCGTACCCTACACCATAGCCTGATGCCGCCTAATCTAATTTTAAGTACGTGGCACGGCGACGCAGACCACAACGACTGTTCGCAGTTGATGCATGGGGATGTATGCATCCCCAGCTCATCCTTCTTCTCTGTGAAGATTGTAAAGGTACTGTCATATTATTGTGTTAATATAAGTATATAATGCGTGAGGTGCTAAAATAGCTGTAGATGATTACACTGCACACCAATTGTTTTGAAAAGTCTTGCTTCCTGAAAAGTTGTTGTGCTGATTGTGACAGGTACCTACTGGGTATGCAGAAATATAGTTTTGGTTTTACTGCATCACGTAGGAACTCTGAGAAATAGACATTTACATGTTTACTGACAATAACGTATTTAGTCACGTTTATGTTTCGCATGAGCTGTTAAATTCAACAGAAAAGTGTTTTGCTCCTGATTTTCTTGTATTCAATGTCTGGTGCATCACATCGCAGTGTCCACCAGCAGTCAGCAAGCATTGATGGATTCCAGTTGCCCTGGTATCGTTTCTCCATCATAGCATCGGGTGAAACCTTTCACCGTGTTCGTCACTGACAGCACCGAGATTTGTGGGGAAGAAGTCCGAGTGTGAGTGGAGGAAATGAATCTTG
>JAQQZR010000015.1:5170874-5184982 GCA_030068235.1 Notoglanidium macrostoma
TATATATATAAATAGAGATATGATGTTATAGGCCATCATGATCTCACACCCTGGATTAATATCCAAGCCCAGGAGCTAGATAGGAGCAGGATAGAAGCAGTTACTGAACATATCATAACCTGTGTGATTAGAACACCACACCCCAGAGTGAAAACGAGCCAGCCATCTCAGAATCCAAGGACAAGCAGTGCAAACATCTCAGAGAAGCTTTAAAAGCTTGTGGTTATCCAAAATGAGCTTTTGTCAAACCAGCAACCGGATCCAAATGGAACAATAATGCTATCCCCTATGTGGCAGGGTGTCAGAAAAACCAAAGAGGATTTTCAGTAAACACCATGCTCCAGAGTATGTCAAACTCAGCAACACATTCTGACAGAAACAGTCCAGTGCCATGAGGAATGCACAGATCAGTACATCGCTGAAGCAAAACAACCTCTTCATTAGTGCATGTCCCAACGCAGGAAGGCAAATTCCTGGACAAGGACAAGTTGCACCCTTTTGAGGATGGCAAAGTACATGTTCTGGACAGAGAAGCCAGTTAGTTTAAAAGAAGACAAAGAGGCTATTTATGTCAATCTGGTACAACCATCTATGAACAAAGAAGAAGGTCTGTGACACCAACTATTACCCAATAAAAGTGTGTCTTGGCACATTTAAAACTGTGGTTTTACACCTCATGACCTTACAGGTGAAACAAACACTGGTTTTAAAGTGAAATATTTTTCCACCATTCAATAGCTCCTTGAATGAATGGTGAAACATCTTTGTAATTTAAACAAGCTATGTCGCCAAGAGTTTTTCTGCATTCGATTAAAGTTTGTAACTCAGACTTTCCAACCTCTGACTAGGAAAAAAACAAAGAAAATGCAATAATTCTGAGTTTAGACTTCCCACCTCCCATTTCCCACAGTGTAATTACTACAAGGCTTTCCTCATGTCCTGGATATTGTAAACCTTCACGGGTGTACTGGCATTGAGTTGCCAGACTATGAGATACCAGTATGGCAGTGGCGGCTGGTATAAATGTGCTAGTAGGACGAATCCCTCTTGTCTTTTAAAGATAAAAAGACATGATTGTATGGTTTTGGTTTTTGACATCTGCCTCAGATAATTTACTGTTAACACATGTCTTAAGGTGGATTATTTTGAACTTTTGTTGAACCATGCGCAGCATCACCACCAATGATAAGAGGAAAAATTTGCAGAATGGTATGAAGAAGTGAGACTGGGGCTGATTTCTTTCTAGCCTAGACTGCAGATCCATGCATATCACAGATATCAGCGACAGGCAGGCCAGGTGATTACACAGAGTGACACATCCCTTAGAGCTGATCTCCATTTCAGCTGATATTTTTCAGCTGATTTCGCTAACACATCCTGAACACATCAATAACATGAATTGAAAAAGCGCATGTGAACTAAATTCACGGGTGTAACTTGCGTGAACATGATGGATTTTTTGACTCTATCATTTTTTTCATAATTTTTTTAAAATGTCTTTTAAAATGAAATTAAAAGTAGATAAACTAAGCACATATTCTCCAGTCAAAATAGAAATTACACCTGTATGTTTAGTGGCTTTTTTGTTGTTATTGTTGTTGTTGTTGTTGTTGTTGAAATGAAAGGGTTTTATGAAACTTTTATGTTTACCAAATTTGGTAATCGGAGGAACCACCCTTTAGATCATTGCATATTTGTAATACTTTTGCAAAAAATTAGCAATCACGAATACAGCTGCCTATCTGTATTTAAGTGTGTGTAATACTTTGAACCAAATCATTCTTATTATGTCCTGATTGAGACCACATCACATTATGCATTGCTCAACTATAATAATTTCATTATCAACCTGCTGATAGTGTATGATTTAAAATCTATGAACGTTTATGATTTAAAATCTGTTTCATTCATCTAGGTCCTCATTATGAAGAGAAAGTATTCTTACTTTAATTAATGTTTTGTTACTCATTATTGCTTTTAACACAGGAAAAAGAGATGCACTCAGACAGTCCGATTGCACTGGGATGTGAGCCTGAAAGCTGCGGTGAGGAGTTTGGCCTTCATCATGAGTTTGGTCATGGAGCGATGTCTTAATCAGTGCTACTCTGTTTCCTAAGCTTGTAGGACATCCAAAATTCCTCATGAGCACTGAGGAGAGACCAGCCTCACCATTCGTCATGGTACCCAGCCAGAGCCCAATCTCTCGTCCGTATGCCCACGTCTCCTCTCCAAGCTTGCTGTCTCTGAGCTGCATGACAAATGTGTTTTATTTACTCTCCTATTTTTATCCCTTTGAAAATCCCTGATAATTCTCTCTTTATTTCTTTCTCTTAAAATAAGCCAGTAATAATCAATATATGTTTCTCCTAGAATTAATGGACTTTGGAATAAATTGATATTTGACATTTGATAATTCCATCTACTCATTTCTTAATTCCCTGTTTTTTTCTAATGGACAAGAGGAGGACATGCTGTACATTGTTGTTCTGTTTCCGGATTGTGTCTCCTTATCTTCTTAAGCTCCTCCAAACGTAACCACACACGCAAAATCTCGTCTCGTCTCTGGAATGTGTTTGTAATTACAAATAGTTACTGTGCAAAGAGGTCATGCCAAGTAGCCTAGTGGAAAGGCAAGGATATCATTAATAATCTTTTCATTAGAGACGTTTAGTGAATCAGTAAGTGAACCACATTTGCAAAACCTACAGCTAGTCACTTGTTGACTCTGCTATGATAACAGTAATTGTGTGTTTGGTTTAATGAGTAAAATGGGTGTATGCACAGCCAGATCTAAATAATCATCAGGAAATGCATATTTAAAAAGTTAAATGTAGTCATTCTAATAAATGCACTGATATTTCTATTAACAAACACCTGACGTCCATCATTTCACAGTGATTGTCACTTGCTTTTTATGATGAAGTTAAAAAGCAAACAATATATTAAAAAAGAAATACTATGAAGGCCTCATTCACTCACCCAGTGTTGGCTGGGTATGGCCAGTGAGCTCAGCATGTCCGCCATAGCACCTAAGATATGATCAGTGCGCCCCTGGTTCTTCTGGAGAGGTTTCATTTTTGCAGCAGCCGTACTCCCGTGTCTTTTTCTATCTTCCTCCTGTCTTCCAGTATCCCTCTTTCCTTCCTCCAGCACACTACGGCGCAGCTTTGAGCTGCAGGCCAACTCCTATTTGCCTGGCCCACTGCAACTCTCCTGCACATAAATAATTGATAGTGGAGGAGCTGAGGGTGCTTTTGTCTGGGATGACGCTTGCCTTCTTTATCCCAGCACTCCTCTCTGGCTGCTAGGTCTTGGAGAGATGTACAGCGCAATTTGCTCAGGCCTTGTCCCGAATCTCTGTCGTCCCTCACCATGAGGTCACTTCACAACGCATTACAGCATGGGTTTAAAATCATTTCTTTCAATTCTTTATCCTTTACAGTGGCCCATTCCTTTCTCGTCATGCTCTTTGGCTTTTTAGTACCTTTCCTGCTATGTGAGGACTGACTTTCTAAAGTCTGGAGTCTCTGAAGTCTCAGTTTCTCTAGTCTGTTATTGGCTGTGTGCATCTACCACCCCTTCAGAAGTCCACTCCTCTCTCTCTCTCCCATACATCACTTTGCTCCCTAGTGTTCTGTCTTGCACAAGACGTGGATTCTGAGAGTGGCTTTTTGTTTCTCCTTCTCTTTTTGGTTTCTTCCTGCTATCCACAGATCAGGTCTTCTCTCGTTATCTCTGTCCTAAACCCATTTAGAGGCACGTGGATTGTGCAAACACCAAATAAGGCAGCTGGAGTTAACACTGGGGAACAAGGAACCACAGACAAACCTGTTATGAGTTATCTACAGCGTCCATCTCCTAGGATTAAACTCACATAAAAACAGGAATCTGTGAACTTTTGCCACTGAATAGCACTCTCTAGCCAAAACCTGAAACAACAAGCATGATAAGTGTATGGATATATGTGTATATGTGTGTGTGTGTGTGTGTGTGTGTGTGTGTGTGTGTATGTGTGTGTGTGTGTGTGTGTGTGTGTGTATGGGGGCGGGACTGCATTCCAGTATCCTTTACTGGAATCTGTTATCAGGACACAAGTACGTAGACTACAAATTCTGCTTAAACTTCTTCACCTTTTCCCGTACATAGCAGACATACACATTCCACTGTCTGCTCCTTGTTCCGTCCACATCTGGCCCAGAGTCAGAATAACACCAAAGATTTACAAACGGTAGTGTGATTGCTCATTCTCAGCTGCCAAAACCGCACAAGGGAGAATCAAATTTAACTTTTCCTACACATAAATACTCTGAAGATAATGCCCAACTGTGGGCTTTCAGGAACACTGAGTTAAACTGTATAATTGCTAGGTAGAGAGGAACAAATTAAAAAAAAAAAAAAAAAAGAGGAAGAGAGTTTAAAATAATCTGCTCCAACCACTCCAAACTGGAGCAGAGATGTGTTAAAATGGCTCATGGAAACAATGCCAAGAGTCTAATAATAGTTTAGCACATGGTTTTGTTTAGAATTGGCACTTTGTCTAAACTTAGAGCTCATCGGCCCTTCTTGTTCATCCCCCAGCTCAGCCTGAGATCAGACGCCAGTCTTTGAGAGAGCAGAGAGTCAAAACCATCATGATAAGGCACTGTTTTTCACTGACAAGCCTGCTGTAAAAAAAATCACAAATTTCTGTTCTTTTCCAATGGTTTTGTAATGGCTTGTAATGGTATTTTGTGTTTTCCATATGGGTCAATAATGTCCTAATGGGGAAAAACAGTTTAGCAGATCTGTGTTTGATTTTAGACATCTTTGATTCCTTTCAAATGAGATGCACTGATGTCTTACAACCATCTGCTAGTCTCTGATGGAGTCCTTGTGGTAATAATATGTGGTTTAATGGTGAGTCAGTGAACTTAATGGACTTTTGTGACATCTAAGTAGACAAAAACACTTACATTGTTGTCTGACAAATACTTAATTATACATACATTGTACAATAATTCAGTTAATTATAAGCTGAACATACTGTAAATCTAGATCAGTGATGCATTAAAGGTGGATTTTTTCATTTTGTAGTCTGTTTTGAGGTTCAGCAGCTAGTATAATCACAAAACAAAATATGTCTCACTACAAAACTAACTTTATTTAGCTTTTAGGCTGATTTCAGGTCTCATCATGTTGCTAACCTGACTGTACGTAGGTCTGTTCTTATGATCAGGAAGATTTGGTCATTTCTCTCTATGGAAACCACTCAGGTGATACTGCAACTAGTTTCAGACTCTGCTATTCACCTAGAATGCAGCTGCATGACTTGTTTTCAATCTCCTCAAAATCTCCCATACAACACCATTAGCCAACACTGGTTCCTGTAGCTCTCTGAATCAAATTTAAAACACTCATGCTTGCCTGTAATACGAAAAAAAAAGTCCAGCTCATGTGTAGGCACTTATCATATTCTACTCGGCAGCACATTCCCTTTTAGCCTCTAGCATGGCTCAACTTGAACCACCATACTTCAAGATACAAGGAAGAGCATCAAGACTCTCTACTGGTACCCTGATGGTGGAATGACCTTCCCCTGGCTGGTCGGACAGTTGAGTCACTGTTTCTCTTTAAACAAAGACTTGCAAAGGTTGTGACTTGCCCAAGCACTTAAATGGAGACTAATTAAAAACCCATTGGCTTGTATGTTTTTGTTGCTGTACCAATTATAGGGTTTTAGCTTGACAGTATTCTTGGACCATGATTTTTTTTGTACTAGCATGAGGATCTGTTTTTGATGGAGACACTAAAAATGTCTAATACTTTCTAGATAAGGGCATCAAATCCTATAAATACGAAATGTTCAGAATAACCTATTACACAATGCAATGAGATTCTTTTGAAATTAGGTCAATGGAGGAACTCTTTCTCAGACACTTGTTACCTTTGTGTTGACTCCCTCTTCTGGCACAACAAGGAAAGACACTTATTCAGAGCACAATAAAGTCAAGACGAGATAACTGATGATATATGGTTACCACGGTAACAGACAATGACACAAAATTATAACCAATAAAACATAATTAAACACACGGTTTGTATCCATATAGTAGTAGCAGCACTTTTCCTTATTTAGGCAAGTAACTACTTGCAAAATAGAAAACAAATGCATGTAGGTTGCATATATGTAATTTTTCTCTGAACTTGTGAGTTGCACTCATAAACAGCCTCTCCATTAAACACCAGGTCAGCCAAACCTCTTCTCATTCCCTGTCATTTCCTGCTTCAGGTCAGGCATGGGAGAAAGGGCAGAGGCGTCTTGCTCTCTTCCTGCTCAGCTCAGCTCCCTCCTCTTGTTGTCTCCCAAGACTGGGTGACCCTGGCTGAGCAAGCACACACTCCCTATACACATTTCCTATCATCCATCAACACGTCTGTTGATCAACATGCTCAAGCTGAAAAATGAGTGGAAATACAGTACAGAAGAACTACACTGGGGAAAAATAACAATATCATAACAAGTGAAAAGTTTCTAGGTAAATATTTATATAATATTTCTGATTATGAGATTATTTGAAACAATTATAACCTGCTTCAGACAATCTCATAATAAAATATATTCGATAAATTCACCAATTTTGAAGATTTTTTTCATGTCACGAGATCTTGTATTACCTTAAATGTATTGTTTTACTCTTCAATTTTATTACACAGTAATAGAAGGTTTAGGATTACAGTCAAATAGGTGACTTTAGGTGAAGTGTTACAAAATAAAATAATATAAATTTATATTGTGGTATAGGCATTGAACACAAGTTAACAATTAAACTTTGGCAATTGCTAAAAAAAAAGTAGGAAATACTTTTTAAAAGAAGAAAAGTAGTAGGGTAGAGTAGAAAATAAAGTACAAATACAATAAAATTAAAACAAAAACAATAAATCAATAAATAAATAATTTTACAAATTATGGACAAATAAGCAGTAAAAAATTTTTGATTTTGCATGAATTAAGTATATAACTTTTCTAAATACTTATTATATATTATGATATATTTTTTATATTTGTATTTAACAAGTATGAGCTGCTAGAAAATCAGTAGTAACTTAGTTTATAAATTCCTTCAGTTTTGGATTTTTGGATATGAGTTTCTGCTCTGGATTTCTCCATAAGTTACCTTTCTACTTATTCAGTTCCTAGTTTAATTGAATATGATTTGTTACTTTATATAATAATATATATATCTGGGGGGGGTATTTCTTTTTATTTATTAATATTATTTTTTTAATTAACATACAGCATTGTGCAAAAGTCTCGAGCCACCCCTCATTGCTTCATATTTTGCTTAAGAGCCAGATTTTCTTGTATTTTTTAATGTAGTCTTGAGGAACCGTTCTCCAGGTTTCCTGTATACCTCAATAGAAAAAAACATGATGGAACACTATCAGTCATGGATTGGCCTCCCCAAAACCCGGCTCTCAACATTACTGAAGCAGTGTGAGATCATCTCGACAGAGAACAGAACAAAAGGCAGCCAAGGACAAGCTTTGAAATTTCCTTCAAGAAGCCTGGAGCACTATTCCTGCTATTGACTACTTAAAGAAATTAGAAGAAAGCTTGCCTAATAGAGTTCAGCCTATGTTGAAGAATAACAGTGGTCATGAAATATATTGACTTTAAAGCTGGTTAGAATTATACAAACTCTCTTTGTGTTATATACTGTATTTACATGTATGTTTACACATGTTGCAATAAATCACTGTACCTATTGTCTCATTGTCCTAACAAAATATAAAGAAATGAGTGGTGAGGGGTGGCTCAAGACATTTGCATGGTACTGTATTTCATAACTAATTAAAGAAACTAGAAATGTGTACACTGACTTGCTAAAAAAAAAAAAATTTTATAGACGACATTAAGTACTTTGTCAGATTGCTGAGGCTGTAACTGTAACACAGTAGGACGTATTAGACAATTAGACATTTTTGATAGCTGATTAGGAATGAAAAGTGACAAAAAACAACAAATGCAGGAAAACATTTCGAGGCTAGTTTCAAAATTTTCTCAGGGGAAAATGCAAATGGGGATCATTAACAGAAACTATAGATTTTAAACGCCGTTTTAGACCAAGTAAATATGTCATCAGTTACAATAAAAGCTGCATTTTAAGAAACTTCTGTCATGAGAAAGTGCGGAGTCTATCATAGTGTCTGTTACTCAGCTGTTCATGTTCAAGTACAAAAACAATCCATATCAATGTGTCAGTGTGAAAGCAGCAGGGGGCAGTAGGATCCATATCAGTAATGCCTGTTCTCTCTACAAACACTCTTATAATAGTCTGTTTATCTTGTTTCATAGTTTATTTAATTGGATAAATAACAAATATAGTGTGGCACGTTGATGTAGTTGATGTAGTCACCTCACAAGCAAGAAGGTTCTGGGTCCAAACCCACCAGGTGATTGGGGTCCTTCTGTATGGAATTTGCATGTTCTCCTCGTGCCTGTGTGTGTTTCCTCTGGGTGCTCTGGTTTCCTCCCACAGCCTAGAGACGTGCGGATTAGGTTCACTGGCTACTCCAAATTGCCCATAGATGTGAAAGTGAGTGTGAATGGTTGTTTGTCTCCGCCTTTTACCCGAAGTCAGCTGAAATTGGCTCCAGCTTCCCTGCGACCCTTACTGAATAAGTGATATAGGAAATGGATGGAAATAAAAATTATAAATAACAATTGGATGAATAACAAATAATAAACAATAAGTAAGTCTGTGTGCATCTGTTAATGTTTCTGTGTGTGTGAGACAGGGAGAGCAGGAGAGAGGGACAGAGACGACAGCAATATTTTGTTTATATAAGTAAGAAACATATTTCCATGGAGACCCCATGGTAACACACTCTCTTTACCGTCTCTTCTCACTAGGATTGACAGGGGTGAAATAACCTGAGACAGATTCTTAACCAAAGAATTAACCAAACCTTTACACTCAACTTTTCTTCTACTCTGTGCTCCATTGGAAAGAAATGAAGGGTGACAGACATGAAATGAAGACAGTGATAGATGGAGAAAATATGAAGATCAAGGCCAAAGAAGATGGAAAAACCATACACGGACTCTCAACTTGAGTTTAAGTTAAGGAGAAAAAAAAGCCTGTTGCTTTTTCTGACAACTAATCCCCAAATCTCTTATAATCAGGATGAGCAGAGCATGTTGCCTGACTTAGCACAGTTCCGGAAGGTTCTTCAGCTACAGTAAGTGACCTGGCTGACTCAGAACTGTAATAAGAATTGGAAACAAACAGGAAACAAAGTCTATCTCTGTGTGTGAAACAGCAGTAAATAGCAAAAGTTTGCCACATTGTTATCAGAAGGACAAGAAAGGCAACACAGGAGAGAAGCGTGACTGCAGCAGAGATACCTGCACTTTCTACTGAGAACATATTATGGTAAGGCAACAAGGACGAAACTTTCTTTGTTTGTCAGGTAAAGAAGACGAAGCAAAGAGAGACTGAATATGGGTGGTTTGTTTAAATCAGGGGTTTACTTTGTGGATTTTTTTTTTTATTATTTAGTTACATTGGTGGAAATCATAACCCACAATTGTCAAATTTATTATTGAGTTCTTCTAACTGTTAGTCTGGTAAAGGAGTTTAATCCAAAACTCGATAATTCAAGAATAGATCAATAGCGCAATGATTTTTGAAATAATTACAACTTGGATAAGTTCTCTCAGTGGAAGGTTCAGGAATAGAAAGTAATAAATTAGCAAAATGTACAAAATCAAATAATGTTGATGTACTAAATCTATACTGGGGATTCAGAACATGTCCCTGGTTACAACAGAAGCACTGGTTTAAAAAAAATACATTGCAACTGATCCAAAAAGCCTTTTGAGAAATCATTGCCTGAACTGGAAATACATTTGAAAACTTTATATTGTGAGATCATGAATTTTATATAAATGCACCTAATGTCTTAATTCTTGCCTCGTAATGTGATAGTTAATTAGCATAGTCATGTATGCCTTTTTAACTATTTTGATTTATATCAATTAGAAATAATATATTCTTGTTTTAAGACAAGTGAATTAAACCTGCTGTCAATAATTCATGGTAGGTGAGACATTTCAGTAGATATACTGTTAAATGTGCGGAAATTAAGCAGATGTACTGTTAAAGTTTCACACATTATTCTGTTTTAACATTTTGTAGTAGGAGCACTGCATGATGAAAGGCCTGCCTAATGTTTGGTAGAGCTGTGCTGTTTGTGCTGCCAGCTGAACAAATCTGTTGTTGGAACGAAACTGAGGCTTCTGCAAGAACAGACTGTTTATGGAAACGAAACCCAATGTTTTGCCATCTTCACTTGCAGCCTGCCCCATCACAACACCCCTTTCTGTTACCCCGAAATACTTACAATATGTTATCACCAGTAAGAGTTCAATATGGCCAATCATTGAAACTTAATGGCCATGTTCTCCTGTAGACCACATACTGAATTGGCAAAGCTGGTTTGCAACCCTTCTGCAGTATAACGTGCACTGACAAGAGACACATTAACTCAGTGCAGATAAAGGACTTGTGTGTTGTGAGCAAATGATACTTTCTGAGCTGTTGTCCCAGGAGATACGGGTTTTAAAATGTGATTAGACTTTAGCTGTTTGATGTCAAATAATGCAGTTAAAGTAAAAGGTCATTTTGTCAATTCTCCTTCTTTAGGATTGAACAGCATTCAGGTCCTCATGCATGAAGCTAATGTCAAGGCTCAGTCTTATCTTGAAGTTTAATATTATTAGTTGAAATATTTATTTAACAGATACTACTACTACTACTAAAAAGAAGAAGAAGAAGAAGAAGAAATGAATAGTGTTAAATGATCACTATACTGGATGTGAAAATGATTTCAGAAGTGCTGAGTCATTGTGACGCTCACTTAAATGTAGATGGTAAACCTTATATTTCCATCCATCCATCCATTATCTATATCGCTTATCTGTCAGGGTCACGGAGAAGCTGGAGGTCGCTAGCCATTGCACCACTGTGCCACCCACATTATATATCATGGCTATATTTTGTTAATTTATCAAGACAAATATAACAGTTTTTCATACATGAAAATCACTGCATGTTCTAAGAAACAACTTGTTCATTTATAGTTTTACTAGGTGCACATGTGTTATAGCAGTGGATTAGAACCTGCCAGTGACAGTGGCACTCACCTCATGTGCACTTTTAGTTCATGTCCATAGTGCTCAGACTCTTGGTGCTCTCTGACAGCAAGGCTATGCCGAGTTTAAAATGAAAAAAGCTTCATTCAGATCCATGCCGGCTCTCTGGGCCATTACGGTATGTTGTAATATATTAAACCACAGTATACTGACAAGATGTGATCTATGATCAACCTAGAGTTACCAGCAATTCCAAAATCATCTTCACAGGAGTCTGAGCTGGCAGCAGCTGGGCTGCAAACAGGGATGGAGCTCCTGCGCTGTGTGTGATCCATTACTTGCCGGACCTAGATGGCTAACATTAAAGTCATCGTGCATGAGGATTCAGATCTGGGCTTTAGTCCAGATGAGGATAACTCTGAGTTTGATTCTTGGGATGACTCAGACTCTGGGAGCGTACTCTCGGATGACTCTGTCCTCCCTGACTACGAGCTGGAGGACAATATGGAAGGCATGGTCAACACTCTGTATCAGGCATGTGCTAAGAACCAGGCCTCGGCCCTGTTTAAAATGCTGAGGCGGGATGTGACTCAGGAAGAAGTCATGGAGCTGGACATCAATGGCAGGGTAGGAGTTCAGCTGCATTTTCAATGTTAATCGAGTGACAGAAAATGTCTGAGAATGTGTACCACAGTCATAAGACTTAAAAGATAAGGATAGTTATTTGTGAGTTTTGTCCTGCTTTTTGACAGAACGGCCTTATGCTGGCAGTTTCCAAAGGCTTCATAGATGTTGTGTATGGCCTGAGTGAGTGTCCATTTTTGAATATAAATCACCAAGATAATGATGGAAACACAGCACTCATGATTGCAGCACAAGCTGGTAAGCACTCTTTTAAATGGTTTCAATTTAACAAATAAATAAATAATGTAAAACAATAACAACAAATAATAATAGCCCCATTATGCTGTACACTGCAGGTTTTGTGACTATCCTAACCTACATTCTGAACTACTATTCTGGGGTGGACATTGAGCTCAGAGACCACAGAGGCTTCACTGCTCTCATTAAAGCAGCCTTACAGGGCAACAATGACTGTGTGGCCTCGCTGCTCATGGCTGGTAAAAGTGTTTACCCCATTGTTTAAGTCATTTCCCTTCCCCACCCATTAGCTAGTTCTCTCTTATCACAGTAGCTATGAAGCCAAGAATTGAAATTCGATTGCATTTTATTTGTAATGCATTTTGCAACAATAGATATTGTCACAAAGCAGCTTTAAAGAACTCCAGGTCTAGATCAAGATCCCTAATGAGCAAGCCAGAGGCAAAGGTATTAAGGAAAAACTCCCTGAGAAATCATAAGCAAGATACCATGAGAGGAACCAGACTCAAAATGGAACTGATCCTATTCTGGATGACACTGGATAGTGAGATTCTGATTATAGTAAACAGTCAAAGCAAAAGGCAAAGGCAAAGAAAAGACAAATAGTAAAATATGTGATTCATCTGGAGGACTGTTTCTAAAACTTTGAGGAATCTAAGTACCATAGTAGCATCTCAATCTTAGCACTTCAGTTAGAGACCAAGAGAGCCCACTGAAAAAAAAAGTTCCCTGTTTTTATTAATGTGCTCATTACCATAATACTTTATCATTGCTCTAGTAAAAGCTCATTTTTAGGGACAGGTGTGGTGGATGATCTACATCTTAAAGACTAATAATAAACATTTTTTAAGACATTTATTTAACACTTATGGATATTTTCTAACACAATTTATGAAGACAGGGGACTTTGCACTTTCTGCTTTCTCATACCAACATACCCTTGGTACAATTACAGCATTGTATGTTTAGAAAGAATACAATGTATAATTTCTTTAAATGAATACTATTTTTATGTGCTATCGATAAACAGTTGTGCTATCAATCAACAGTCATCCTTCCATCTGCAAAGCTGGAGAACAACAAGACTTTGAAACGCATACTGGTGTCAGATGATGACAGATGATGACACAAACACAGGCAGGTTTTAAAAGTTAGATCTAAGGGCATTTCTGATCCCTTTTGCTAATCTAGGATTAAGAATGTGCAGACTTATCAGGACTTCAGGATCAGCATTCCAGCCAGACTTATTTAGAGCTAGTTCAATAAAGGATGCAGTTTATTTACACTAATCTATTTCTGGCCAGCAGCACAGGCAAGAGAGTCGATTTGCAGATTTAGTTTGGTCCACATGAGTTATTTAACATTAATGCCAATTCAGTTAATACTAACATAGGAACATTCTAATAATAACAATCTAGCATTATCACTAACACATTTTTAAAGACCAAATTCAAAAAATTCTAAAAGGCAATTACGTCACTTATGTAACGCTAATAATTTCATTGTACCAGAAGGTTTTCTTCAAACTTTATGCAGCTCTGACAATAAGGTATAATAAAGTCCAGTTTAAATAAATACCCTGGTGTCTTACACTAAAATCAAGGTATAAATAATATCTCAATTTCTGCACAACCTGTTTTAATTTATATTTCATTTATGTGCTTCCATAAGAGGCCAAAAGGGGGTGCAATGATGTTGTCTTGCTGGTATAGTGTGACTCAAGACATGAATCATTACCAAACCGAGATCATCATCATCATCATCGTCGTCTTTCGGCTATTCCCGTTAGGGGTCGCCACAGCGGATCACCCCTTTCCACTTTTTCCTGTCCTCCGCATCTTTCTCTGTTACACCAACTACCTGCATGTCCTCTCTCATCACATCCATAAATCTCCTCTTAGGCCTTCCTCTGTTCCTCTTGCCTTGCAGCTCCATCCCAAGCATCCTTCTCCCGATATATTCAGCATCTTTCCTCTGCACATGTCCAAACCAACGTAAGCTCGCCTCCCTGCCTTTGTCTCCAAACCATCCAACTTGTGCTGACCCTCTAATATACTCATTCTTAATCCTGTCCATCCTCATCACACCT
>JAQQZR010000015.1:5202839-5216776 GCA_030068235.1 Notoglanidium macrostoma
TAATTCAGTATATGCCGTACGTGTTGCTTCATAGTTTTGATGTATTCAGTAATGTTTTACAATGTAGAAAGCAAAAACGAAAGAAAAACCTATGAAAAAGAGTAGGCGTGTCCAAACTTTTGACTGGCAGTGTGTATACTGATAAAACACAAGAAATGTATTATGAAAACTCTTAATATGTGGCTGTGGTATAAGATGAATAAAATACTTTGGGATGTAGTGTTATTGCATCACACCACTTCATTGTTTATTATTTTCCTATAACAGTACATGCATCATGTTTTAAACCTTAATTATAGCAATCATAGCCTTGTAGGTTGAATTCCATTAAAATGTCTTCTCTATTGGAGTTTTACGTGTCATTTTGCTTCATCTAGGATATCTTTGATGAGTTTTGCACATCAGGCAGTGGGACCGGCCTGCCTTACCTGGTGCAGAGGACCATGGCACGGCAGATCTCCTTAATGGAGTGTGTTGGTGAGTGAGATGCATTTGAAACAAACTGAAAACAGAAGGCTTTTATAATGTATATCAAACTGTCCTTATTTTGGCATTTGGTAAATGTGTTAAGAGTGTGTGTGTGTGTGTTTTGGGGCAGGTAAGGGGCGATATGGAGAGGTATGGAGAGGCTCATGGATGGGGGAGAATGTGGCTGTGAAAATCTTCTCATCTCGAGATGAACAGTCCTGGTTCAGAGAGACTGAAATCTACAACACTGTCCAGCTAAGACATGAAAACATCTTAGGTAAGACCCAGATACATGTAACAATGACATCTTTTATTCTATTCATGTTCAGTTACAGCCTACAGGAAGTCTATCCCAGTAACACTGGAAATGAGACGAGAATACAACAGATTGGACACCGGTCCATCGCAGGGCACCTTGCACACACACATTCACACACTCAGTCACAACTAGGGAAATTTATCTTAGGCAGTCCACCTACTGGTCTGTTTTTGGAAAGTGGGAGGAAACCAGAGAACTCAGAGGAAACCCACATAGACATGGAGAGAACATGCAAGTCTCTTTACAGATGGTAAAGATCAAACCAAGGACAACATACAGTTTAATGGGTTTTGTGATCAACACTATGCCTTGTTCATTAATGTGTACTATTACTTCTGTATTAGTCATAGCCTGAGATGCTTCACCAATGGAAGAAGCATGTACATTACAGCACAGTGAAATTCTTTCATTCGCATATTTCAGCTTGTTAGGAAGTTGGAGTCAGAGCACAGGGTTAGCCATGATACAGTGCCCTTGGCGCAGAGACGATTAAGGGACTTGCTCAAGGGACCAACAGTGGCAGCTTCTGGGGATTGAACCTCTGACCATCTGATCAGTAACCCTGAGTCAGTAACACAGGCCACAATATTTGTACATATATGCACAATACAGTCACTGAATTTTATGATGTTTGGCATCACATCTTTAAAGGTTATTAGAGAGCGGTGTGTAAACCTTTCTTTGCAATATCAGTTAAACAGCATCTTATGAAAGTAGGCAGTTCTTGGCCATATGATGAAAAGTCTAGCTTGCAAGACTGCATATGGATACTGTTATAGTGGCCGATTTTCCTTCGTATCTAGTGTGTTTATTCAATGTAACTATCAGTCATTTTGATGCATGTGTTCTTCAGTAATTGTCTCCTGAGCAGTTTCCAACATGCCAAAGATAATTCCTGTACCTAACTAGTACTGGCGCATAAAGTGACTCCATTTCCATTTCCATCTCTCAAACCATGAAAAGCTGAGCATTTCATGCTTTTGACCACACAAAAAATGTATTGTCTCCTAATCTCTTCTTTCAGGATTCATTGCCTCAGACATGACGTCGAAGAACTCCAGCACGCAGCTCTGGCTGGTGACTCATTTCCACGAGCTGGGATCTCTCTATGACGTCCTGCAGTACAGCACGTTGGATCCAGAATCATGTTTGTGCATGTGCCTGTCGATAGCCAGTGGCCTGGTGCACCTTCACACAGAAATCCTCACTACTCAGGGCAAGCCGGCCATCGCCCACCGTGACCTCAAAAGCCGCAACATCCTGGTGAAGAAGAACGGCCAGTGCTGCATCGCTGACCTGGGTAAGGGAAATGCTTAAAGGAGGGTTTAGCTGAATATTTACAATTCAGTAGTTATTGAAAAGCGTAAGCTATGTGTGGTACAGTACAAATGTTGGCAGCTTTTTTGCTATTAACCTGAAATGACCTTTTCACCACTGGGTTGTTTTGATAGGCCTGGCTGTCATTCATTGTCAGTCCAACGACTACCTGGATGTAGGGAACAACCCAAGGGTGGGAACCAAACGCTACATGGCCCCCGAGGTTCTAGATGAGAGTATCCGTGTGGACATCTTTGAATCATATAAGCAGACTGATATCTGGGCTTTGGGACTGGTTTTGTGGGAGATCACGCGCCGAACCATCGTAAATGGTTAGTACAGTGCAGTGGATGGAAAAAAAAAAGATTTTCCATAATTTTCCATAAGGAGCACTATTGAGAGTTGTTAAACCTGAGAGTCTGTCCATTATTTAAAATGTAATACTTTGAAAGTTCATAAAACTCATCTGCTACTACAAGACTTTGGTAATAATTTATCTTGTGATAAAGTTAATATGCTACATTTCTGTATAGTGCTGGATAAGCAGTATAACCTGGTGTTCAGATATTAATATTGCTATTCAACATACTCTGGAAAAATATCATGATTTAATGTGTTTAAATGCAGTAAAGGCATTTTTAGGTTTATGAATAACATCTGTTGTTCTGTTGCGCACAGAACGTTTATTACAACATAATGATAAGCATAAAGGAAGTATTTCCCATATTTCTCACATCACTCCACAGAATCCCCATGTCTCACTGTCTTGCCAACCCAGTCTGTCGCTTTCCTCTATCTGTGTCTGTCTCCACTATCCACCAACGATTAGCAGTCCAGCAATTATAAACAGTCTTATCAAGTGTCAGCACTCCGACTCATACACTCCAGATGCTCCTTATCTCTCTCTTGGGTTTTTTTTCTTTCTTTCAAACACAGTACACGCACACAAATCACAAATACACTACATGCTCACCACGCATGGTGTAAAATCCACTGAAAGCAATGTATAGTCACGATGTTTTTTTATACCTTTGTGGCTTTGTTGCCAAAAACCTAGTGGAACGCATATGTCTTTTATAATATTCAGTCCTTCAATAAGGATCTGCAGTTGTATTGTACCCTTTTTATGATGCTAAATTATGCTCTTGAGTCTTAATTCCTTGAAATGTCAGCTACCACATACACACAAGCTTTCTGGATGTCATCCAGACTTCCTCCCACAGAACTATTAGCTGTTCCAAACTCCTTAAAACTTCAAATGGCTGTTTTACAGATATGAGTTGACTTGCAGTCTCAACAAATATCTGACCTTTTTGTCCGAAAAAGCACACTGTAGGTGACTGCAAATATGAACTAAACGTCGTGAAAAGTGTTTGACGAAATCTGTGTTGTCTAGGAATTGTCGAGGAGTATCGCCTGCCCTTTTTTGACGTGGTGCCCTCCGACCCCAGTTTTGAAGAGATGAAGAAAGTGGTGTGTGTGGACCAGTACAGGCCGTGCCTCCACAACCGACTGCACTCCCATCCGGTACACCGTTCCTCTCTTTTCAACTCAGAAAGCATCAAGAAACGCAGTTCACTGTGAATTCTTGCCACAACTGCTCTAGTCAGCTTTATGAGAAATTAAATCTTTTTTAAAAGCTCTCAGCAAAAGCAATTAGTGTGCCTATTGCAGCTGCTGCTGTTTTAATTTGCACTATGAACAATGCATCCAAACAGAGCAGAGATACACAATCCACTTATCGAATCAGATTTCCTGTTGAATTAAATCACCTCGTAATGTCTTTGTGTCCAGATTCTGTCTGCTATAGCTAAAATCATGAAGGAGTGCTGGTTCCAGAGTCCCTCAGCTCGCCTCACTGCCCTGCGTGTGCGCAAGACCCTGGCAAAGCTGAACCAAGACCAAGACTGCAGCACAGACAAACTCAAATTGGATGTCTAGAGGTCTGCTCCTGCTTAATGGACACAAGTTGAAGAACAGGTGCCAGAACCCCTCTTAGCCTCATGTGCCTTTTAAGCTCAGCATCTGACCTGAGTCGATTCTTGGTGCTCCAGCCGAGGACCACAAAGCCGATGGACTGACTGAACCTCTGGACTGCAATATTACTGTTGAAAGATTTTCTGCATTTTTTTTTTTCAACGCAGTGACTCAGTTGTAAGTGAAAGTAAGCCATGGCTGAAAGTACTCCTTAGGGTCGAGCGATTTGCACGTGTTTTGTGTTCTGTCAGTGTTTTTATGAACGTGTTTGTCAGGATATGAGCCATACTGGACTTCCCAATGGAGGAGTTTCCTGAAATTCCTTCATGACTTTGTCTCCCTCCTCCTCTTAAGTTCTGAATGTCTTAAATAAGGGCACCATTTTACACCATACTTTGTCGTACCATGTACATTATATCCATTCCATAGTTAGGAGGAAAACGACCATGTCTTAAATATATATCCATGAAGACATACTGATATAGTAACACACAATTAATATTCATTCAAATTTAGAATTGATATGATATTACTAAATAACTATGCTTCAAACTAGAGATACTTTATGTGGTATAGCCAGAGTAACCTATGCAACCCTAAGCGACATGCTATATATACATATCCTGCATTATTACAGGGCACCGCTTATACCACTTATAGCTAGAAACGGTGATGGTGATGGGTATAATGTCTTCTAATGTTTCACTTTTTATATGTTTCATATTTGTAAAAGATTTATTTAGTACTGTTTTTGCTCAAACCCAATATAATTCCCACCCAAAATACTTGTATTTAACAAAAAATAAAAATGATATATATAGGTTATTCAACATGTCTCACACCCACTGACGTAATATTCCACTGATATTAGAGTCAGTAATAAGTAGGCTCCTGACAAAATAAGGCAACACCCCAATGTTTCCTTTGCAATAAGACTTTTTGTGTAACTCGGAGGAAGAATTAAAATGCAAGTGTGAATTTAAATTCCATCCTGAAACACGTTCGTGTTGTTTGGTAGGTTAGTGCTGGTTTTTAATTACTGCTGTTGTGTGCTGCTCTGTTGGCACAGGGGCGATTGCAAGCACAGTTACCATGATGTTTAATAGGCAGAAAAATGTTTTAGCTCCTAAGAACAAAAGAGCAAGTGCTTCTTTTCTCACTCACCAATTTTCAGCAACATTCAATGTCATATTTATGAGAAATCCAATGGTGAAATAGTGGACAAATTGTAAATGTTGGACTCAAGATCCCAGAATACAATGAAGCTATACAACATAGCTTACCGAGTTATGCAGAGACTTGACTCGGCTAGTACGTGATCTATGAGATGGCAAACAACGCTGATGGCAGTGGTATTAACATGAACATCAGAAGTTTAGCAACCAGATGTTTGAGCAGAATGTACAGATGAGGAGGTGAGACAGCTGGACAAACTAACAGACTAAGGTGCTGCTGCATCTCTCTCTTTAGGAGGAGATGAAGCAAGGGCTCAATCCCACTAGGACCACTATACTACCAGGTAACATTGTTGGTTATGTAGGAAACCATTGACCAAAGTGAAAATAGACCAACATGTCAATAAAAGGAGTTTAAACTACACCAAAAATAATAAATCCAGTATTTCACTATAAAATAAATCTTGGACACTATTTATTATAAAGATAAATATGCAAGGTGGATTTCTTTAACGAACCGTGGAAGGGTTTAAAAATGCAAGCATGTAGCACATACTTTTAAACACTAGGGGGCATCAGACGCTCCAGACTTTGTCAAAAGGTCCTCAATGTTTTTTTTTTATTTTGTTCAGCACTAGGCTGGTCTCAGCTCCCTGAACCCATAGTCATCCTTTTCTTTACAGTCTTAGCAGGCTTATTATTGTCATCAGGAATCCATTATATTTTAATCTGATCTATTTGTTTCTCATTGTAAATGTGGTGTTTGTGCATCATGTTACCGTTCATAGCAATACTAAAGGCACTCAAGGACCCGATATCCCCAGAGAGTAACCGAGACGCACCTCAGTGCTCCACAAGCATTCATAGATACAATGTTGAATGCATCCTCCCAGGTAGAGTTTCATCCAGACCTATATTTACCCAGCACAAACAGATCTCACATCTCGTATTCATGGAAATGTGAATTCTAAATGAGTGTATTTCTAGTATTAAACCCTGCTCATGAGCACTGACACACACGTACACAAGGCCACGAGATCACACTCTCGATTTCACACACCCACTCACAAGTGCAGGTTTCACTAGATCCTAATCTGAACTCGAGAAATGATTTTACAATTACGCAGATCACCTATGGCTGACTAGACACAAGTTTTGAAGAATCTTTTTCCTGAATAGTCATCACAGGGGAAAACATACTATTAGTCAAGTCTTCCAACCAGTTCTATTAGTCAACGTGTCCAGTCCCTATTGTCAGTGAAAGAGTATCGCTTTGTGAGTCAGTAAGGGGATGGACATTGATTTCTGTCTGCCGTTTTATCTATATCTGTGCCCGCGTGTGTCTGTTCTCTGTATAGCCATCTGTGACGGTGCTCACACAGACTTTAGGGGAGATAATGTTCCCTGAATAGCCCAGTCTGTCTGTTTGGTCCAGTGGAGTGGGGGTTGTATAGGGAGTGCATCTGTACACTGCTATGCTGAACAAACTCAATTCATACTCTCTTCCTCCTCTCTGTTGTCCTAGCATACCACAAAGCCTACTTCTCTGCATTTCTTCGAAGCCAGGCTCAAATGGTCCTGTTCACTACTTGAATGAATTCATGCCTGAAATATGCAGATAAATTCGACAAGCTGAAAGTCTAATGTTACAAAGTAAAGAGTGCAATGAGAAGCATTTTGTGTGCACTAACCTCAATTCAATTTCCATATCTATGGTAGAGGGTCCAACAGTGTCATGTGACTAATTAAAAGCATGACGAATGGCATTTAATGCTTTTATTGTAGGAAAGTTAAGTCACAAGGTCCTTCTCCACCCTTCGTACCAGTAAAAGGAAAACATTTAAGTCGTCTAAGAAACATTAGTTCATTCAGTCCTCAGTTCAAAGCGTTCATAATAAGTAAATAAGGAGATTTCCATGTGCTTTGATTAATCCTTTGCTACTGAGCACCATAAGGTCTCCTAATCTTCATTCCTCCTGCTGACAAGCATCTCTTTGGGTGTCTCTTTGGATGCTTGCAAGGGCCCTGTAAGCTCATTCCAGTGTCATTCTGTTCACAAAAGAGTTTAAGACAACTCTTGTGTGAGAGATACAGATAGTGGCCTCTGGCGATAGACAGAGAAGGATAAACAGACAAAGCATCATTCACCGGACCACGTCTCAGGCAACATTTCTCTCTTGTACTTAATAACAGGGCTTTCAACCTACGACTCACGCCATCAAGAAATTGCAAAAAGAAAAACATCCATAACAGAGATGAAGTCCTGATAAGAGTTAATCAGCTATATAAACCCATTACACAAACACACAGAGAAAATGAGGGCAAAAGTTTGCATTCCAAAGTAAATAAGATGTACAAATTGGTACAAAAGAGGCAAAAATCTAATTTGTACCATGAAATTTCATTTTCCCAAATTTTACAGATGTTCCTTTATTATAATTTACAATTGCCAAATACAGTATGTTATTAATAATGGGGAAAAAAAGAATAAAAATATGCAATATCTCTTCTCCCTTTCGGAATGTTAATGTTATACAGCCTGTATGGTATATTCTCTAATAATTTATACACCCACATTCTGCCTTTATAACTGCTTCTAACCTTTTGGCATGTTCTTTGAGCAGTTTTTGCATCCTCTGAATATTAATATTCACCCTCGATTTTTTCCCCTGACATATTTATTCTGGCAGCAGATTGCATCACCAAATTTTGCACATTGGTGAAGCCAACCAGGGCCTTTAGCTCAGGTCTGGAGGTCTTAGCTCTTTTTTGTTGTTGTTGTCTTTTTACAGAACACACCTACACTTGATTTATTTTCATGTAGAAGTAAATTGACACATAGAGGTACATTTACATTTTTTTACCTTTTTTTTTTTTTTTTTTACAAACCATATCTCAGTCCTTTTGTGTGTGTGTGTGTGTGTGTGTGTGTGTGTGTGTGTGTGTGTGTAAATTCACTCCTGTCATAAAATATTTATTTTTTAAAAAGTCCATTTATCAAGTATTAAGTGTCAGGTCTGACGTCGTGAATTTAAAAAAATAATTACTTACAAAAGCCTAGAAAGTGAATTTAACGCTCCTTCACCAGTGCATGCATTGTTCTTCGTTATTCTCTCACCAGTACCTATTTCATGTTAGAGGGTGTTAATATGGAGGGTGTTACGTTTACTCCCTCCACCCCCCAAAAATGGGTAAGTTGCACGAGCGAGCGCTCACGCCACAACAAAGGGAGCGCGCGCGCGGAGTGCGCGGAAAAAAAAAGCCCTCCCCTTTAAAAAGTGCGCGCGCCCCTTTAAGCGCAGCTGTGTGCGCGAGTCTTTATTGCCGGAGTGCCTACCTGATGGTGTGAGAGAGAGTGAGTGAGTGAGAGTGTGTAAGAGTGTATATATGCTCTCTCATTGTCAACACCACACTAATGCGTTAAATGCGAAGCGATGGGAATCTCGCAGTCATGTCTCTGCGACGAAGCGTGTTAGCGGTGCTCGTGCTGATTGGATTAATAGCGCCGGGTGATGGTGAGTACCACGGTGGTTGCATTTACACTACTCCGGTTGTGTATGTGTTTATTTAATAGCATTGGTGTGTGTGTGTGAGAGAGAGAGAGAGAGAGAGAGAGAGAGCGGCGAGGAGCTCATCATGGCGCTGCTTGCGATTTATAGCCTGCTGGCTAACCTAAACCCGAAAGTATTTTCTTGTTTGTTTGATACATGGTTTCCTCGTGGTCTCTTTCGCTTTGACACATTGTTCCTCGTGTCTTTTTTATAAAACCGTATCCGGTTCGTTCCGGTTGAAATCTCCTTTAATTAGGAATGAAGTGAAGCGCGGTGTGCGTAAATGTGTTTCCAGGTTGCCTTTTGGCTTTTGTGGTCAACATCGGCCACGAGCGCTTCATAACAAAACTCCTGCAAATATTACTGATACTAAGTAACTGACTGCTTTTGTTTGTTTTGTTTAAGTCCTACATTTCCAGCACCGTTCCCAGGCCTATGCTTCCCCCGGCACAATGTGGATAATATCCTACATGTGGTTTATTTAGTCACCGTGTCCCAGCAGAGAGTAACGCCACTTGAAGGTTGCTAAGCTAAACATAAGGAGAATGTTGTTTTCCGGTTGGGTGCTACAGTGAAAAGACACTTTGTTCCCAGGTTTTAGATGAGCTGTGTTGGAGGCTTATGATCTCAGCCTGAATGATAGTCTACAATTGCAAGTTCATGACAGGACCCCGGTACCATCTGCGTTCATGCGGCTCCAATCAGCGGGTTGAAGATTACTCAGCAAAGCGAGATGGGACGCTCTTATTTCCAACATATGGTATTTGTTTAGGAGGGTTTGCACAATTTAATGGCACGTTAATTCCTTCACGTTGCCTTTGCTATCCATGCGTGTGTAAATGACTTTGGTATAAGGAGCCAACACTGGGTTACTGTCTATACTTGATCAGATTTCAATCTGGGAGGGAAATGGCAACACTCAGGCATGCACCTAAAATGCAAGTCTTTCTGAAACCCCTACTAAACCTGCTTGTTTGAGATCAGATACACACTTGAGATTGTGTTTAAGCAAGGAAATCACAAGACTAGGTTGGACTTTCCTGAAATCTTGGGTAGAAATGAGACTTGCCCTGTTCTCCCGATGGACATCTGCTTTACATGTCCACTACTTTACTGCATTGTGGTAGCTTATTAGCAGTGCTGTCGGTATTTGTCCAGTTTATGACTGTCAATTTAAATGATATCTATTTGAATATCTAAAATGTTCAAAGGTTACCATTTAAGGATCTTTTTTTTTTTTTTTTTTGTCCAGGCTGCAAAGTCCACCATCCTGCAGTAAACTTTTCTCGTCCGTCTTTCTTTAACTTCTTAGTAAATCAGTAGTTCACAGATGTGTCGCTACAAGTCGGAGAAATGAAACCTCCCCGAATTATGACCGCCACATGTCAGAATCATTCATTGGCCAGGTACAACATGAAGGAGGAATTAATTTTGCTGTGTCGCTATTCTAAACAGCGCGAATCTAGAGATTCTGGTTAATAAGTAAAATCTGTGTCCATAAAACTGAAGCACAGTTTTCTAACATGTAGGAAGTGTGGAGTGGTGTTTGTATGGGCCAGTTGCAAACTGTTCATTCAACAAACCCAGACAGAAGTCAGAGTTGAAGTCTGGCTCTTTGTGATGGAAATGTGGGCAATGGCCCCCATTCAGATGCCTGTCAAAGAAGTCTGCTTCTCCTTTGTAAGGCCAAACGAATGTTGGTTACATTTGGTGCATACATAAACATGGCTGATGTATGGTCAAGCAAGGTGGCATGGTCTTGGCTGAGCTTTATCACGCTCCGAACGCTTTCTCCCTGAGGACCGTGTCTGCCTGTGCTACCATGATCTAAAGACCTGAAAAACTGGACCCCAAAAAAAAAAATAAATAAACAGTTCGGGAAAGCTCTGAGCCTGCATGGCTGTGTCTTTAAGCCAGCATTTTCGTTATTGTTTTGTGAAATTTGAAAGTTTTTCCCTTGTTGTTACTGGCTGTGGTGGTGATACTCGATAAGGCCGTGCAATGAATTTCCCATCATTTCTCAACTAATTGCTTCTAATTTTTTTTTTTTTTTTTTTTTTTCTTTTTTATGAATTGCTCAAGTTTCCAAGAATGTTTCCTCCCTCTGTTCACACAAGGCCATTATGAGCAACACTCTGGCACATGTTCCAGTACCAGACTTGAGGGGAAGGTGAAGGCCACATCGGTCCCACCTGCAGCCATGCATGCAGCCGATGAGAAATGGCTCAGGGCTATGAGCGAGAGGGCCGTTGCTCTTTGGGAGAGGTGTCGGACTGCTAGAGAACGGTTTGCACAGCTGTTGTGTTTTTGTCCTGGCTGAGGAGGGGTGAAGGTGCCCAAAGTGTCAGTCCCCCTGCTGAAACCAAAGAAGCTGTGGAACAGTAATGGTGCCGAGCCAGCCCACACTTACCACTTCATTTGGTCCACATACTGAGAAACTGCAGATCTGGCCACCAGAACATGGCCACTTTGTGGACCATGTCTCAGGCATGACCACAGTCTGGTCAGTTTCAGCCCCAAAAATGGAGCGCTGAACAGGAGGTGGATGTGATTGGTAAACTTTTGGCCACTTTTTAAGTTAAATTCAACAGTCTGTATAAAACTTTAATGTAATTGTAAACAATTTGTGGCCCAAGGAAAGAAATACACTTTGAACCCTATTACTTGCACTAGGAGTGTTCAGGTAGTCAATGAATTAATCTTTACATTATTCATGCCTTTTTTTGTTTGTTTTTTTTAAAACTGTGATAGCATGTAATATTTAACCTGCATTTTACAGTGTTTGTTGGTAGCCATGTTGGCATAAAATCCCCATTCAGTTTTAGTCACATTGTTTTAAGTCTTTTATTGCCAAATATATTTATTAAATGAATGTAAGGAGTCAGAGCCCTTTATTTCATTAGCTTTTAGCTAACTTTGCTGATTAAGAAGGCGGAAGAAGGAGACGGCAGCAGAGGCTAGCTATTAGCTAGCTGCATTAACTTTACCTCAGGTATTGGCTGTTGTCCATAATTACAGTCCAAATACAGGATGGATTCTAGCTTTTTTTTTTTTATGAGTCCGAATAAGTTTGTGATGAATAACTGGTTACAGTATGTAATTAGATTGCATGTTCAAGTAGGCAGCTATATGGTTTACCTGGGTAGCTACGCTAACACGTCTTCTCCTGTTAGTTTAATCTAGTTGCACTTAACCCTGGTGTGTTGGTGATCTCAAAGTTGAGGTTTTATTAAGCTCTGATGATAATGTAAGAAAATTTTTATTTTTTTTTAAATCAGCAGAGATGAAGGTTCGTTGTTTCGTCAGTGCTCTCTTTACAGTAAAACTGGACAGTAATGATTTTCATACAGTATAGCCTGACGATACTTTAAATGTTTTTCACCGAACATATTTAAGATCTTGGTACTCGTTTGAACCAAGTATTTTTCTGTAAGAATTTGAGAAATTCTTCGGCATGTATGTGTAGGAGAGGAGTGCATTTCTTACTCGCTTCTCAGCAGCCTTGCTGACTCAATTACAGCGTAATCAGGTTGATGGGCCTGAAAGCAGCCTGTCATGAAGGCTGGAGCTCTTGCAGGCCGTGTGACGCTTCTCACAGGGCCGTGTGAGAAAACGGCATCAGTGTGATCGAGGAACAGTGAGCCAGGCACCCTGGAGGCAGGGTGCATCTCTGTTTTCGAGCTGTTTCACTCTCCGGCGAACTGAACAACGGCACAATGCCTGCCTGCATTCCTTTGGGGATTGTCTTGTCTTTAACAGAAGCACTTTCTTTTGTGCTGGGTTATTGGATAGTCCAGTATTGAAGAATAATGTTCAAAAGAACAGGATTTTCTCCCTGATCTGGTGATAAAACTATAATCCGTGAGCTGGTCTTGGGGTTGGTATAAATAGTGTGAAAACCACCAAAAGGGTGTGTCTGAAAAGCTTCAAATTTATAGTGTAATTAAGACCTCAAGGGTGAGACAACTGACAGACAGCATCAAGGCAGAGCCAAAGCACGGCAGCTGCCGTGTGAGCGTGCTAAAATCAGAGTGTTATGAAAATGAAATGAAGGAGCACATTAAGCTACAGTATATTTTGCATGTGTCTGCTTGTTCGGGAAGTCGGAGCCGGAGCTACAGAGGAAAGGGATATATGTGGGTTTGCGTGGGCGGGGACTTGTGTGTATCCGAGTGTAAGTGTTTTGAATCTGAGGCTGTGGGTTAGCCTTTGACTAGGGGTTGAGTTCACGGTCACAGCAGACCGAGATCTGTCTTTGCATCGTTAATGACCTTGCTAATGACCTGAGTGGCCAGCAAGCAGCTCAGCCTAACTGCACTTACAGACATGTTCGCCTTTAGTTGACCCGGCTCGCTCTATCTGTTCCGAGGCTTTTTGTGACTTGTTTATTTATCATCTTTTTAGCTTAATGGCATAATGGCCTGCCTGTTTGGGCTTCATATTATAGGGATATCGCATGCACTCTGAAGCAGGGCAGATAAGACGAGCAGTGCTGCCAAATCCTGAGAAAGTACCCTATTTGCTTGAAAAGATGTAGGCCAGTGGTAATCAGAACGGGCTCTCGGGGCCACAGGGGACTATTTGATTTTGAAAATGTGGCTTTTTGATGTAGTACACATTCGTCATAGTTGCGTGTTAAATTTAGTAATACTTGGAGGATGCCTCTGTAATAAACGAGAAGCTCCGTTTCCTTCTATCTATAGATGCAATATCTCCTGGATATTAAAAAAACAAAAAACAAAAAAAAAACGTGTCGTGTCATACAAGCTTGCTTGCACATAAATGTACTGTATTGTGTAAGGCAGTTAGGTTTATTGGTGCTGGGATGCATGTTAAGTGATTTGGTAGCTACCTTCGTTACGGCTTTGTATAATTCTGAGTTACACCACACTATTTCTCAAATTATGTTGTGAAGGACTATGACTGAAACACCAGGGGATACGTATTGGTTAGAGGAGGACATGTGATTCTGGAGGGAGAAAAAGATTTCTGATTTTGGTCCAGACAGGTAATATGACCACACGAACAGAAAAGATGCTCGCGTGTGTGCGCACAGGAGTGTGTGTGTGTGTGTGTGTGTGTGTGTGTGTGTGTGTGTGTGTGTGTGTGTGTGTGTGTGTGTGTGTGTGT
>JAQQZR010000015.1:5216876-5232024 GCA_030068235.1 Notoglanidium macrostoma
GTGTGTGTGTGTGTGTGTGTGTGTGTGTGTGTGTGTGTGTGTGTGTGTGTGTGTGTGTGTGTGTGTGTGTGTTCATGCTCTGTCTGGTGGCGTCAGCATGTCTTAATCAGCTCCCTGTCTGGGGGCTATATGGATCTCGTTTCAGCCCTTTGCATCTTGGGTAACAGCACTCTTGTAGTCGGCTTGCTCCCACTGGCCCCCGGCATCCTGTTCTCCATGTCACAAAGGAGGATGATGATGGACTTTAATTATTCTGATGGAGACGGCACATAACAGCCACAGTTCCAGTTGAACAAAACCAGAACCATCTCTTTTCAAAAAGCTTAAGTTGTTGTTTTGTCGTTTTTCAAATGTTTACACTCTCACCCCAAGTTTGCAACTAGCTTTCAAGTGAGCTCTCAAGTTAGGGGAATATTTGGCCTGCACAGGCCTTAGTCACTTTACCGGTAATATGCAATTATTTATGCCCGATCCATTTGCGGTTTCATCATCTCTCTAAACCCCACTCCGATCGTCCAGACTTGCACTTAATGTTAACAGCCCCCCCTGCTCTCACACACCCCTTCTTCCCTGCATGTCTGCATGTCTGTCACTTCCTGTCTGAACAAGAATGGAATGATAGGAACTTCACACTGCCAGTGAGATTATGTGCCAGCGCCTTTACTGAATTCCCTCTTTCCTATGGGTTAAGTCGAAGTCTAGACTGGATTTTAATGATGGTCGCAGCTGGCCCCTCGACCAAAACTGCCTCGTAATGGTGAGTTCACACAGATCCCTGCCCCCAATCCTGTCCCGTATCTGCTCCTTTCCTCCCCCAGTGGCAGTGAAAAGCCCAAGGTGGGGGTGTCCTGCCCCCTAACGGCCCCTCTCCTTACAGGCCATTCGTGCTCTTTGTTCAGACACAGTCAGGCCAATCCCTCTTCATGTCTGCCTAATCTCCAAACAAAGGGCCAGTGTAAGGCCACCAATTATGTGTATACAAGAGCACACTCATTCACACCCTGTTCGCTGCCTTCCTTTCCATCAGATTCCATATTAGACTCTCATATTTGGCACAAATCGGAATTGTGCCTTTTCGTTTTTCAGCTGGGTGAATTTAATAGCATTGTTTCAGTATTTCAGTAGCTTGCTCTTCCAGGCTTTTGCTCTGGTCATTGCATGTAAAGAGATCATATGCTGACATCAGTTATTTGGACTGGCAGGAAATTCAATGATCTCATAGCCAGGTTGCAAACAGGGGCAGAGAAAAACAATTTTCTCTCGGTTTGTTGGTTAATGAGGTGTTCTTCAGAATGGTGTTGGGCTGTGGGAGAGCTACAGCTCTATTGTGTGCATGTGTGTTGTTTTTGAGGAATATCACCACTGGACCTGACCACCGTCCATTCAGCAGCTGTACCACAGACCATGTACAGACGGCACATCGTGGAGTTATGTTCATGGTGTTCAAACCAATTTCTCCACCAGTTCACACATTGTACTTTACTGCAGAGATGAGCATTTAATTGTCTACATAGTTGCCCTTTGAATCTCTTTTCAGTTCAAAGCAATTATTTAAAAAGTGCTTATAATTTTATAGGAATGCAGCGATAGCTTTTTTTGTTCTGTTTTTTTTTTTTGGCTGGTGATTTGTGCGCTGTTCAGAGTAATTGGATCCCAAACCTGGTTTTGGGTGAGGTCATGTTTCCTCAGTGCTGTGTGCACAGTTTTAATGGAATTTCACGCACCCAAACACAAGCGTGCCAATACTTTAATCTTTAGTGAATATACAGAGGAGCAAAATTTCACTTAATGGTTGCCCCTGCACACAAACACAGCTATGTGTGCCAATACTTTAATCTTTAGTGAAAATACCGTGACGTTCGAGTGCAAACATTACCAGACAAACACTAGGAGCCATGCATCTGTGTCACAAATGTCTGTCTACACTATGTGAGCGGGCACTGTAGTGCGTTCAGGTCCATGCTTGTGTCTTATGTAGCATGCAAAGTGAATTGGCAGCCATTTTGGATTTGGCCTAGACGGTGGCAGATTTTACTTGGATTACGCGTAGAAACTTTTTAAAAACTATTAAGAAAAATCTTTTGCCGTAAGAATTTGGCAGCTATTTCCAACCTTCTACTGAAGAATTTTATGCAAGAACCATTCCTCCGCATGTCTGTACAACAGCTTTTGGTCACTGTAGTTTGAAGCTATCCGTATGTCCCAGCTCAGCTGACATGGTACTTGGGCAAGAAGGGTAACCAAATTCATCACGGGTACATGGTGGCCATGGTGCCAACGTTGAAGGATTATGGGTGATTTGCCTAGCTGAGCCATGCTGCCTGATGGAGCAGCACTATATTAGTGCAGTGATTAGGAGGAAATGGCACGGGGTTGTTTTTCCCACTTTATCTGGGCCTGGTCACCTCTGTGCAATATTCAGGAAATTCCTGGTGCATGTGAACAGTTAACTTGGATCTGCTCCACTGGCAGTTACTGGCAGTACACTTTTTATCCCTTAAAGAACACAGTCATTCAACAATTACTGTGTACACACACTCCCTCACTCGCTCGCTCACTCATGTTCTTGCTCTCTCCCCCTCGTTGTTTCTCCGAGCTGAGCATTATTGACATGACTGTTTAAATATTCAACACTGTCAAAGTTCTCAAATTAGAGGAGTCAACAACAATAGTAGCAAACACTCTCGCTTGTACACATATGGAAGGGTGTGGTCAGGCTGTTTCTGTGTCATGTCTTGTGCAATCCAAGTGTGAGAAATGAAGAGGAAGTGTCTTGAGTAAGATCAATTTAAATCCAGCCTCTGGAGTCCAAAGTGTAAAAGCAAGGAAGCAAAAGCGTGTGTACGTGTGTACGTGTGTACGTGTGTACGTGTGTACGTGTGTACGTGTGTACGTGTGTACGTGTGTACGTGTGCTAAGGACAAGATCTATTAATATAAAGCTTGTATAGATATCAGGAGCTTGAGTGTGTTGTCAAATTGAGACATAGAAGAGAAGTAGAGATTATAGGATGCCAATTCTGCACAGGAAAAGCTATAAAGTTCTTGGATTAACAGAAATCTAGGTTAAAAAAAAAATCTGCTTTTTTTGCACTCCTAGGGCCATGTCATCATCATGCATGGTTTTCAAGTCCTGTTATTTTTGAAAACCAGTGCAATTTGTCTTAAGTGGCCCACCATTGTTGGTGGCTGAGCTCTGAGGCTGATAAGAGCAGGGTGTGAGTGAAGCGTGACAGGCAGGCCTGCTTTCCCCCCCACACCCCGCAATGACCTCAACCTCCTGCCTGAGCCGCCTCCGGGTGCCAGAGACGCCGGGCCCCTCTCTAATCCCAGTCACTCTCAGTCAGCTCGACTGGTTGGAGAGACAAAAATTCACACCAGCAATGACTGATCAAAAATAGAATTCGAAAACATGGCTTACATGCCAGGACAATGGGACACGTCTATTTGGATGCCCTTGAAAATCCGTTTCTTGTTTAGTTGATTTAATGAGAATACATATAAAAAACATGAAGTGGAATAGTAAAACTTAAATCCCAGTCTATGTCTGAGTTCCAATCTCTGACAAATTATTATTATTATTGTACTTATTTTCTTTTTGCTACAGTGCCTGCTGACGTATTGCTCTGTGCCTCTAGCATCGTGCTGCAGTGTGCTTCAGCTTCACATTCTGTTTGGGTTCATCTGCAGTGGCGGATTCGGTTTCATGTTATGCAGCCCGGTGGTAAACTGGTGCCTGCGTTCATGGCCTCCGCTTGAACCAACAGTGACACCTACTCAATTCCTCACCATGTGCTGTTGACTTGGCTCGCCCCCTGGTGGCACCAGGCTTGCACCTGCAATGGTCTTGTACTGAGATCCATGAGTTTATCATCTGCATCTTCTGTGTTTTTGCATTCTCATAGCCTGCTTTTAATTTTCTCATAAATGACCACATCCTATCCTAGAACCTGATGTATAGCCAACAGCTCCTTTCAGTTTCCTGACATTTCTCTTGAACTTCTTCATTCAAACATTGGCAGCAACAACCATAAGAAAGCCCATTGTTTTCAATCAAAAGTGGTCAAATGGTCAGATGAACATATCCTTTTCTTTCTTTGTTGACGCATTAAACCTTCTGCATAATTTCCTGAGTATTAGGTCTCGTCCCAGTCATTTGCTGCGTCATTTTCCATTTTTCAAAGTGGAATTCAGTAGTTAATTCATTTGGGATTCGGTGTGAATGCATGTATAATGGCTGACCATTTATAATTAAAGGCAAGGTACTGTCATAAGGATGCAACAATAACTGATTCACTGTGTTTTTTTTGTTCTTTTGTTTTTCTCCGCAGCTTTGAAGTGTAACTGTACTAACTGTGAAAAAACTGGCTATGAATGTGAGACAGATGGGGCCTGTATGGCCTCCACCTCCTACATTAAAGGTCAGGAGCAGCATGTGCGCATCTGTATTCCACGTGAGAGTCTAATCCCACCTGGTCAACCCATCTATTGCCTGAGTGCTGAGGGAGTGCTCAACACACACTGCTGCTACACAGACTACTGTAACAGTGTGGACCTGCAGGTCCCCAATGGTGAGCAGCTCAGAAAACTTGATTAAATGGTGGTGGTTCTTTTTGTATCTCGCTTTGATCCAACTGCCTCACACTCTTTTTAACAGCTATGGTAGATAACCATGTTTTCTTTGCCTTATGCAGGGGTTCCTGAGCATGAGAGCTGGCGAGGCCCGCCTGGTACCTGGGGTCCAGTGGAGCTAGTAGCAGTCATAGCCGGACCAGTCTTTGTCTTCTGCCTGTTGCTGATTGTCGGCGTCTTCTTGTTCCAGCACCACCAGAGGAACTACAACCACCGGCAGAGGCTAGATGTAGAAGATCCCTCATGTGACCACCTTTACCTAGCCAAAGACAAAACCCTGCAGGACCTCATATTCGACTTGTCCACCTCTGGCTCTGGATCTGGTCAGTCATATCTCAGTTCTCCCTTCACAATTCAGGTGTGTTTGTTCCAGGACTTTGTGTGACCTTCTGTTTTGCTGCACATCCTGCAGGTCTACCTCTGTTTGTTCAGAGGACGGTGGCAAGGACCATCGTGCTGCAGGAAATTATAGGGAAGGGCCGCTTCGGGGAGGTGTGGCGAGGGAAGTGGAGAGGAGGAGACGTGGCTGTGAAGATCTTCTCTTCCAGAGAGGAGCGCTCCTGGTTCCGCGAGGCTGAGATCTACCAGACTATCATGCTCCGGCACGAGAACATCTTGGGCTTCATCGCAGCAGACAACAAAGGTAAGCGATTGCATGCGGACTCCAGGTTTACATAATGTCAAAAAAAAAAAAGATTGTTCCTAGTTTGTTCTGATTTTGCCTTTTTTCCGCTCTTGTAGACAATGGCACGTGGACTCAGCTGTGGCTAGTCTCCGACTACCATGAACACGGCTCTCTGTTTGATTACCTGAACCACTACTCTGTCACCATCGAAGGCATGATCAAGTTGGCTCTGTCAGCTGCTAGTGGTCTTGCACACCTGCATATGGAGATCCTCGGCACGCAGGGTAAATGCACATCCGCAACCACTTAGCTTTTTGTAATTAATCTGTATAATTTTGCATTGTATGTGCTAATACAGTTTTGGCTCTTGTTTAAGCAACCCTGGCAATATGTTTATTTGTGTAATTGTCTTGTCCTGTAGGAAAGCCTGGCATTGCACACAGAGACCTCAAATCAAAAAACATCCTGGTAAAGAAGAATGGCACCTGCGCTATCGCGGACTTGGGTCTGGCTGTTCGCCACGAGTCCGTCACTGATACTATTGACATCGCCCCTAATCAGAGGGTGGGCACCAAGAGGTACTGCTCCAGCGCTGGAGAACCTGCATATCTAATGGTTTGCTAGGATACATTTTAAATGGTTTGATTTGAACACAACGAACCTGCATTGTTTTACAGATACATGGCCCCAGAGGTGCTGGACGAAACTATCAACATGAAGCATTTCGATTCATTTAAGTGTGCTGATATCTATGCATTAGGACTGGTGTACTGGGAGATAGCAAGACGATGTAACACTGGAGGTAAGATCTTACAGTTGAGCACATCTAAGAATTACCTATGGGCCTATATTCTCTTTTGATCCTGGTGCACCGTGTAAGCTCAGGTGTGTCGCAGCTATCTGCTGTTCAGCCATTGAACTAGTGCTTTTGTTTGTTGGTATTTCTGCTGCACAATAACCAGTCCAGCAGAGATTTTTCTTAAACTTTTTTGTTTTGTTTACAATGAAAATGAGAAGATTTCACATGTTTCCTAGCTAGCACAGTTCATGGCAGTCAACTTTATATTTGCAGTACATTAGGTTGTATTCAATCAGGTTTCTGATTTGTAGAAGATTGTATGAAGCCCTTTTTTTTTTTTAAATTCATAACGCATTGCAGATGTCAGGAAGTGCCAGTTTTGCAATTCCAAGCATGGTTTAGTCATCGCTGACTGTAAATCATATTGTTTAAGAAAAGCTAGTCATGACATGTTTTTACCATTGCTTCATTCCAACAGGCATCCATGAGGAGTACCAGCTGCCGTACTACGACCTTGTGCCCTCTGACCCTTCCATAGAGGAGATGAGGAAGGTTGTGTGTGACCAGAGGCTGCGGCCCAACGTGCCCAACTGGTGGCAGAGCTACGAGGTATAAACCCTGTTTAGCACACCATCCTTCTAAATATTATTTAAAGCTTTGTCTATTTCTGATCATAAGAATGACCTTGAACTGGCTATTCTAAATTGCCCATAGGTGTGAGTGTGAATGATTGATTGGTCGTCTGTGTTAGCCCTGTGAGAGATTAGCGACCTGCCCAGGGGGAGTACCTTGTCTCTCGCCTGAAGTCGGCTGGGATTGGCTCCAGCGTCCCTGCGACCCTTAACAGATAAGCGGGACGGATGGATAATGACCTTGTTGTTTGTTTGTGTATTTGTGAAGGCTTTGAGGGTGATGGGGAAGATCATGCGCGAGTGCTGGTACGCTAACGGAGCAGCCAGACTCACGGCTCTGCGCATTAAGAAGACTCTCTCTCAGCTCAGCGTGCAGGAGGACGTCAAGATGTAATTCACGCAGGGGTTGCTGCTCCCCTCAGAGACACGCACTCGGAGCGACCTGCCAGTTTCAGACACAGTTTTATAAAGTTGTGACAGGGACTACCTCACATTTTTAGCCAAAACTACTGAGCTTAAGGCCACTCCAGCTGTTCTTCAATTCCTCCATCGGCTCCCAGTCCAGTCTGTCTGTGTCCATCTCCATCACATCGACCCTACACATCTCCACTGCATGGACTGTTCGTTTTAAAGGCAGGATTAATTCATTAACTGTGATGGGACTGTTTGTTTGTTTGTTTTAATGGTCTTGCCCTTAAAAATGGACTATCGTGTGCTAAAGAGCATGGTTGTATATGCGTTTTTATTTGGTGTGTGTCCTTTAGCCCATACAGTATGTTGTATTCTGAATCATAGCCTGTTCTCCACTGTGGTGGTGGGATTGTGTCCTGATTTTAATCTGCCTTTAGTGTAGAAAAAGCATAACGTAAAGGCGCAGTGAGCTTATGAAATTCACAGCGGGGCCAGGTTTCAGGGTAGATCTTAATCGTCCCATAATTAAAGAAAATTGGTTGCGTTTGGGGAGTTAAATGTTTGCCAAGAAACTGCTCATGCAAATCCAGACTCATTTATTTAACTAATTAATATTGTGACCTAGACTTAGTTACTGTACAAAAAGGCATGTTTCTTATAAGCATTAAGATTTATGTGCGGTTGACTGTTTAACAGGGAGTTCTTTGTTTTCTTTTATCCCCAATTTATTTATTTTGAATTTTTTTACACCTGTAATGTTCAGGACCCCGTCAGATTAGTGCTCACCCTGGTTATGGCCGTTAATGATAGTAATATGACGTATACAATGTAGAATGCTGTGCAAACATCAAATTCATGGCAAGAAATGTAGCATAATTATCATCATGTTGAGCATTTTTCCCTTCGATTTTTGAGCATGCGCTATATCCAACTGGTCTTCTATCAATAGGATTTTTTGAGCTGCACTATTGCTCCTTTGGGTAAGTGGCAGAAGGTGAGCGGCGGTGCCACTCTTAAGAAGCATCCTGTAAATGGTTCATGTAAAATAATGCATCGATCTATCTGCTTATTTATAATGTAACATTTAGAGTCTTCAACTTTCTATGATAAGTTTTCATGATGTATTTTATAGTTTTGAATTCAAGCAATTGGGAAGGTACTACTGACTGCTCAGTTCCTTGCATGAATGAAAATCTCTAAGCTTGTAAGTTTGGTAGTTATCTGTTTGAGTAGGTTGATATGCCGGTGTCCGATACACCGACCTATATCGAAATGCGGTAATCTATGCTTGGACCCAGTGTTTGTAGAATTTTAATTTAATTTTTTTCTCTGAACAGAAATGAAATGTGAGTTGTCTCTGTCTCTCTCTCTCTTTCTGTCTGTCTGTCTGTCTTTCTGTCACTCTCTGTCCCTCTCTCTGTCTGTCCTACAGGCTTTTGTCTTGGCTGTTTGAAGAGGCCATACAAGGTCTATAACAGTTGAATGAGCACAGTGGATGAATGCACAGAGTTACATAATGAATCTCGAAAGTCTGGACACACAGTCTTTTTGAGTATAAATTCTCACACGGGTGTCGGTAGCATCAGGATAAAATGAACTTGTCCAGGAATCTTAAACAGGGTGCTTTAGGGGGAAAAAGTTAACACTTGCAACCATTTAACAATGATAAATATTACAACACTAACATTGTAACACAAGGAAGTTGGGTTACTAATTACACAACCATCCTTCTATGCACAAACTCGATCTGGTAGCCATTTCACCAAAACCACAAGAGTACTGTATATTAAAGGAAAGAATTACGTTGCCTGTGTTAACTTTTTATTTCAAATCACTCTGTAAAATAGAACAAGCCACCTTTTTACTAACAATGTGAGTCGAGCACTGGAATTTTTATTTTGACTAATGTAAGAAAAATGGACTTGTAACCACCTCATTTTATTTGTAACCCTCTTGTGTTTTGCAGCTGGAATTCGCTTTTGATTGTGAGACATGCTGCATACTCTTTTACATAGCAAATACTTCTGACACCAAGAGGGCTTTTACAGCAGATGTTAGTCAGGCCGCTTACTGGAAGAATCGCACTGGTGTGTAGACTAACTGCCCTTGTTTGGTTTGTCACAAAGACAGGATGCTGTAATTTAAACCATATGTTAATCCCATGCTAAATGCAAATTCTTTTGGGGGTTTGTTGAAATTGTACATAAATAATACATTTTTCTTATCTTCATGTCTGTGTTTCTTCAGTCAAGAGATAAGAATCGTATCTTGCTTCCACTGGCACTTTTTTCTCACAAATCAGCTTTACAGAAATCCATATGTCGACTTTGACCAGCAACAAACCAGGCGGAAATGGGCTGTATTTAAAATGCATTTTATTTTTCTTTACAAGAAATAAAGCAAAGACAAAGAAAACCGAAGAGGGAAGGGTAATGGGCAGCTGTATATAAAGTGATGCAACCTCTGTTATCATCAAAAAATATGTACAATTCAAAATTATATCCATACAAAACATGCCACATACAATAAAAATGTTCATTTATCTTCCTCAGAGTAGCTCTGCTGTACAGATGCAGCATCTTTTTAAAAAAAGGGAAAGAAGAAAAAAAAAAAAAAAAAAGTAGGCTGGGCTTAAACAACCACCAACAAAAATAGCAATGTATTTTTAATTCAATTAAACGATATGCAGGAAGGCCTTAAATTACTTTCTAACAAATTGGAAGGTAGGGGTTCTACTAAAATCCAGTGAGTGTCTGCGAGATTTAAAAATGACAAAATAAAGGTTCACCAGTTCTGCTTGCAGTCTTCAGGAGAAGCATGAGCATGCCTTCAGAGTGAACGTCTGTCTTTGAGAGGATTGGGGATTAATCCCCGACTATGGAAATCAAACCACTGCCTGTACTGCCATTTCACAGGTCATATAAAACACATTCTACGGGGAGGGAAAAATGTGACACTCAGCATTTCATATACAGTATCATATCAGGAACCTTTTCTTTGGGGAAAGAAAGAAAGAAAATGAAAAAACAAACCCACTGGTAACCAATTACCAATTCAAGGACCAGTTTCAGTATTTCACAAACAGTAGCATAAATAATATTAAAAGAAGAAATCTATGTGAACAATATTACATAAATACACATACGCTACACACCATTCTACCAATCATCTTCCAAATATGATCTATTTGCATGATGAATCATCAGGATTAATATCAAACATGAATTCGGTCTCCGATTTCTCATTCACCTCAAACACGCATCCAGATCATTGGTGAACACATGATAACCATCACTATTTTTTGTATATGTCTATATACGGTCTCATAGCAAAAAATGCTAATAGAAAAACAGGTAAATGCAAAAAAACACTCTGAGTCATATACATATCAAGATATTACTTCGTTTTTCCATTTTACATATATTTATAGATATATACACATTTAAGCTTTCTGATAAAATGATATCCAGTGGTTTCTCTTACTCCATCAATTTTTTATTTCTCTAGAATTTTGATTTTATTCATTAAAAAGGGGTAGGATAAACAGCATTTTGCCCCCAATATATACAGTTTGTACAAGTTGCATTACTTTTTAATGAGGTCATACATCTGGGGAGGAAGGAACAAAGTAATATGCGGTTTGTGGAGACTTTGTTCGGCGCCCTTCTCTGAAGATTAACTTTTTTTTTTTTTTTTTTTTTCTTTTTTTTTTTTGTGTGTAACTGTTTTTAAATTACTTTAATATGAATGAAAAACAAATGCCCTTTTAAAAGTCTTTCTCAGCCTTCACTTCAGCCTCAAGAAGACAGTGCCAACAGTTCTCACACCACATTACAGGTTATTATACAGCCTGCCTGTGCTCAGGCAGAGAAAGGCTCACTACAGTAAGTTTACAACAGTCCACTAAGTATTACAAAGAGAAAGAGATATATGAAGAGTTGCTTGGAGTGGTAAGATGGAAATCTATAAAACATGGGGTATTTAGAATTCAAATGGAGAACATGGCAAACAAAATAGTAGTCTTGCATCATAAGTTACAATTTGTTAGTCAAGAGCCTCAAGCATCAATCTTTGTCAGTTGAGGGTTGTTGAATTGAACATAATTATTTGAAAAGGGAAAAAAAAAAAAAAAAAAAAAAAAAAAAAAAAATGCACTCAAACAGCACCCTGCTTCATTCGGTTTCTCACTCTGTCTGGGTAAGAGTGGATTTGGTTGTGCGCTTAAATAAAACAAAGGGGCGGGGGGAAAAAAAGCAAGATTTCTAGATGCAAATAGGCAGACAGGAAGGAAAATGGCTACATGAGAACTACAGTCATTTAGACTAGGTGGCCTCAGACTTAGACACCCATTTGGTTTTTTTGATTGCTCTGAATAATGCATGAACGTGCTGAAAGACTGTCGTAGAGGCTCTGTCGTTGTGTATTGTGAGAAGTTGCGATGGCTCACTACTGTAAATAATAAGCAACACAGAGAGAAGCAAACCAGCTGCTTAAGTTTCCCTGCTTAACCAAGAAAGGCGACTGCCATGAAAACATTCCTCCCTTCCCCTTTCCACAGTAGCACTTAACAGTTTAATACAAAGCAGTCACTTCCCACAAACTCAATGAGGTAGACTGGGTCAACCAAACCCACCTTTAAACTCAATATAATAAAACATCTGGTGCCTTTTTGAGCCACAGGTCAAATAGTATTTAAACTTTATATTATCGTACATCTTGTTCACAATAGGTACATAGTTCTGATCTGAGCCACTCCAGGATTGTCTTGCCAATATCCATTTTGTCAATCTTCGTTGCTGACTAGATGGGAGAGTGTTGTTCTGGGGTGACATGGTGGTAGAAAGAAAAACAAAACAATTAAACATAGGTCCAAAGATAAAGTATTAGTTCATTTTTGAGTACTTGAATGGCTTTAATCAAACTTTCTTCACTGAGTTCTACCCTAAGTGTATTGATATGATACAGAAGCAGACATTTTGGTAGGTGTAGAGAGGATTGATTCCAGCCAGCTTATTGGAGAAGAACAGTAGAGGAAGTTGGAAGGAGGTGCTTTTGGCAGAGGCGAGTTTCAACAAGAAGATTCAAGCAAACAGTTGAGCTCATCAGAAAATGAGTTGTAGCTTTAAAATTTACTCTCTTCAAAGCTTTGGCTCCTGATGTGAATAACAAAAGTCTTTTCTTTCAGCTGAGGGAGAGTAAACATTTGCTCTCCTCTTGTTTCAGAACAGCTTATGATCTGGGTAGTAATGTTAAACGAGGCTTTGGCGCAGAAGTGTTCTGGCACCAGGGAGCAAAGGCATGTCTTGCACGTTCTCTCTCCCAGTTAGTTCATCCACTTTCGGCAATTCCAGGCTCCGCAATGGCAAGGGATCTTGTGCTGATCATCCTCAAAGTCAAACTGATAGTCATATGTCAGCTAATGTTCCATCCGAGTGAGGAAGGGAAAAACAAACAAACAAACAAATAAAACAGATTTATTTAGGGGTCAATGCACAACGCTGTGTGTGTTACATTAAAAAAAATAATAAAAAAAAAATCCTTCAGTGTACCATGCATGATTCTTACCTCCTCACCCTTTGGGATTCTACGACTGGAAATGATGATGATCTTGTCCTCTTTGTCAAATGTCACAACTTCCGCAACACAGTTAGGTGCACAGGAATGATTCACATAGCTGGAACAACACACAAACAACCCAAGTGAGGAACAATAAAAGACTCAATACTGCAAAACAGAGAAACACAGGGATCGGGAGTGTCTTACCGAGCAGGGCCGCCCGTGAGTGTGGCATCTATTACATGCTCGTTATTAATGCGGAACATGTAGATCCCACGATTCTGATTTGGAGCAATTACACACAGTTAACATGACACTTTGTTCTCCCAAACATTTGCGTTACCTATCTATGTTGTTTTCAAAAGTTACAAACCTGCTCTTCATAGATTTTTTCCCGTCGATTTGCCACCTCGTTACGAATGATGGTACCAATGTACTCGATGACCATAGTGTGTTTTTCCAAGTCTTTAGCCGCATACAAGCCCAGTCCCTGGATACGGGAGCGAGCCAGGTACACATTGGTCTTCCATTCTGTCTTCAACCGCCTGTACTGTGAGGACTTGGAGTGAACAAACTGTTTGCTGTAGGGTGTGTTGATTTCCCCTGTAAACGTGCTCTGGTAGGCTTTGGACATACTTGTGCTATTCAGGGTATGGGGCCTACAGAGACAGAAAAAAAGCTTCAGATCACAGGTACGTGCCGGAGGCAAAACTACATGCAGAACTGCTAACATTAATAACAGCCTTACCGCTTGCAGTGTGTAAGAATTTTGGGCTCAGAGCGTGCACAGCCAGTAGGATTAATCATAAGAGGAAGCTCCATGAGAGGATGGCGGCCATATCTGAATGTGTAGTTCTGACAGTTCTCCACTCCTGGAAGCTGCAGTGTAAGAGGCTTTTTAAATTTTCTGTGGGAAAGTGAATTACTCTTATAACTATCATCTGTAATTTGCTGTCAGACAGTGTTAGAAATCGTGCCATACCGACTCAGTGATGCGCAGCACTGCATGGACAGTAAGTCCATACATTTCCTCCCCCTTTACATGATCCGCAAAGAGCTTCAGCATGGCTGCGTCTTCACGTAGCTTGGCAACGTTCTGGACAATGTTGTTCCATATGCCTAAAATTTAGAAAAAGCGCCAGAGAACGTGAACGTGGGAATGTTCCCACCAACTCCGATGCATATGTAATATATTCTTACTCGGCAAACACCATAAACCTATTTACCATCTGGACTGATGTCCCTGAAGTGTAGATCTTCCTGTCCATGCTCCAGCACACGCACTTCAAACAAGGGTTGGCCATCCTGCTCACTGATGCGACACCGATAGCGGCAACGTCGGTTTGGCACACGGGTGCTCCAGTAGATTCGTGTGGCCTCATAACCCACAGGGTAGATGGCAGTGGGCGAGTGGAAAGCAGCCATCTGGGAAGGTAGGAGTTGACCCACAGCATGGAAGATGAGCCCACCAACTCGGAAGAGATGTATGCGGTCACCACGCTGTAGGATGCTGGCAATCTGCTTTACTTCATCTCGCTCGATGTAGACTCTTCGGAAGACGGCGAAGCTGCTGAGCTCCTCCTCACTTGGGCCTTTCAGCTTGTGCTGGGTGCACAGCATGGTTTTGTCTTTGAAAAACATACAGCGTGCTCGGATGGCACAGGCAAAATGGTAGACGTTAGGGCAACGGAGACGATTACAGCTGTTAGTGGCACCAGTCTTCTGGCAGCACGCACAGCGCGTGCGAAGTCCACGCCGGAGGGCCACTTCTACATTGATGAGTGCTCCGCCCTGCGTCTCGTAGACCTCGGTAGACCACAGGGCGCAGTTAAGATGCACCCACAGATCTACATCAATGTTTAGAAGGCGAGCTGGACCGTCAGTAACTCCATCACCTTCTTCATGGCAAAAACAGCACTTGCGCTTATCGCGTGGTAGCTTGTCTGGTCTGAGTGTGATGCGCAGGCGTTCCATAAGTTCAGACACCTCTCGACTGTTCTCCTTCTTGGAGCTGCCCTTCCGAATGGTGATGACCAAATGAAGGCGTTTCCAGCGCAGACCTTTCCACTTCTTGATTTTGGGATGTCTCTCTTCATCCCCTGAGAAAGGCCTGCGCTGTTTAATGGCTTTGGGGGAGATCTCCATAATCAGAGACTCCTGAGATGCTGAGGCGGAAACAGAAGCCACTTCCTCAGCTGGAGCAACTGGAGGGGCTAATATGGCCTCCTCAAGCTCAGTCTTGACAGGAGAGCTCTGAGACTCAGTTGTCAAAGGTTCACTCTGTGGCTCTGTTTTAATGGAAGCACTGGGGCTAGAAAAGGAGGGTGACTTGAGCTGAGCAGGAGGCTCTGATTCAGGTTCTTGTTGAACTTGAGAGTCAGATGGAGTGACAGGCTCAGGTTCAGCACAGAGAGACAGTGGTGGTGGTGGTGGTGGTGGTGGCGGTGCTGGTGGTGGTGTTGGTGGCGGTGGAGGTGGAGGTGAAGGTGGTGGA
>JAQQZR010000015.1:5241876-5259005 GCA_030068235.1 Notoglanidium macrostoma
TTGCATTTTCTGTCTTATCAAAAATTCTCGAAGTTTCTGTTTCTGTAGTGAAGAGGGAGACAAATTGAATAGGAAGAAAGAAAATAGTTATGACACTATGACCTCTATGAATCGCTTCTGTACCTGTCTATGCTTATCAAGCTCTGATGGACTAAGGCCAGTAAGGGACTGGTCTTGTCCAACTGAAAGGTCAGGCAGCTCTTGGGTGCTTGGTATGACTGGTAGATGATGTGCAGCATCTTGATTTCCAGCTTGTAGCTGCGTCTTAGCATTTAAATCAGCAGCCATGCTTGGTGGCACGGATGTTGATTGTTGGTGTTGGAGTTGAACCTGAGCTTGCTGCGAAGTTATTACTTGTTTTGAGCCCACTGTTAGTGACTGGCTAATTTGAAGGGGATCCATGCTGGGGCTGCGACTAAAAGCAGGGGGCCCAGGTGGTTTTCCACTTAGTGGATCTCCTACTGATGGTGAACAAGGAGGCTGCTGGCTGGAATGAGGTGATCCTCTAAAGGGAGCCTCTGTGACTGCTGAGGCTGGGCGAGGAGGCTTGTGCAGTGAGGTGAAAGGGTCTCTGGACTGAGGCCGTGAGGGTGGTCGTGAGTGAGGGTCTGGAGACTGAAAGCGTGGGGTAGCTGGTGACTGCACAGACATTCCATCATTGGAAATAGCTCCTGGAGTAAGAGGAGAACTACCCTGTGACTGAGGGCTAGAGGCAACCTTTGGATAAGATTCTTGCTGGGGTATAGGCAGTCTCTGAAGCAAGGTGGCTGAACCATCTCCTGACTGGGGACGGGGTGTAAGAGGAGACTGGACACAGGAATCAGAAAAAGCAGAGGGAGACTGGCGATAGCTCTCGGGAGGATGATTAGGTGATGAACTAGGGGGAAGTGGAGTAGATAAGGTCCCAGCATCACCTTGATGCATGCGTGGTGTCATAGGAGCTTTGAACAAGCCATCTCCAGAGTCCCCCATCCCTGCAGGGGAATTTGTGCCTAGACCAGTAGAGGCACGTGGAGAAGGAACACTCATATCTGCCCTATTTTGCAGCATTCCTCCTGGCGAAGAAGCAACAGTAGAGGGTGATGAACATGAAGTATACTCTTGTCGGCCACGAACTGCGTCTCCATGAGGAGTTGTGTGGGGTGGAGAGAACAAAGGAGAGTCTCCAGCCCCAGCCGCTTTTGCTCGAGGACTCTCCGGTAGACCAACAAGTTCCTGTGATGCCTGCTGGGGTTGAGGTGGAAGGATCTGTTGCTGAGGTTTGAAGAACGGGTCAACCTGCTGAGCCTTGCGAGGCATTCCTGGCTGCATATCATGGGAACCAAGACTGGTTGGCCGTCCCTGAGGAGCACCCTGTGGGCCAGGTAAAGGGTAACCTGAGGAGGCCTGCAGAGGACTAAAGGAAGGCTGTGAATAAGGTGTTGATGGGTGAGATTGAGCATGCGGGGACTGAGATGGAGGATTGGGAAACGAGTCGACATGAACGTCTGTTGAACCTGAGGCCTTCATTGATCCATCTGGAGAAAAAACTGAAGATGCAGTATTTGGGGTAAAGGGAAATGCACTTTCAGTAGAGCTAGGCTGAGAGGGAGTGGAAAGAGAGCCAGAGGGTGGCGGAATTTGAAGGTGCAGTCTGGGACGCTCCCCTTTTATCCGTACTGTCTCAGTTTTAACAGGCCTCAACACCTGACTCTCAGCTTGCTATGAATAACAGAAGAAGAAAAAAAAAAAATCAGTATTGCTTTCTCCAACTCTGGAAATGCATCAGATTGATGTTAAAATTATTACCTTCTGTGCCTTGCTGATTCTCTGAGCTGCCCTGTTATCTTTGGCCTTTTGCTGGAGGAATAAAACAGAAAGAAAGGTGAAAAAATATTAATACCTGATCTTATGCTAATTAGGTTAGGTTACATATATTATTTCTTATTTATTATTAGTATCCTCTTACCAAAAAGGGAACCTTGTCAGGAGCTGATACTTTCCTCCAAATCTTCATTATTTGCTTGCAGCGGCTTGCCCAATCTGTCAAAATGTATTAAAAAAAAAATTTTTAATAACAATGATGATTTTATTTTAATCTTGTATTCGCTCATGTTTCTTTAAAATGATTACTAACCAGGGTAGTCTTGCTTCAGATTAGGGAAATTTATGTTAGCGTAGAGTACAGGGGAAATAGTGGATAGATTTCCAAGTTCTTCATCTTTTTCCCAGCGCTGTAAACTTCGCTGATTGTATGAAAGGCCGTCTCCCTCCTGTTCAGTAGGAGTTGGAGGAGTAGTGGGAGTGGCTGGAGTGGAAGGTGTTGCCCAAGGGCTTTCCTCATCCTGTTCTGGACTGAAAATTCCACCACGATCACTGAGTAAGAAATATTTAATTGAATAAATATACAAATATATAATGTAAAAAAAATACTGAAAGTTTTTGTAACAATTAAAATATGATCCTGTCCTTACAGTGAATCAAAAAATGGGGACTGGGAAAGTCCTTGAAAAGGCTCCATCATGCTAGCTGAGGGCAGTGAGCCAGATGTGGAAGTGCCTGTAAAACATTTTAACCAATCAAGGGTGATCTATACTTATAGGTATAAGCCAGCAGCAAATATAGACTAGCAGGTGCACATTTGGTTTAATCTTACCAGGAAGGTTCCTTATGGGCAAAGCACTGCGATTACTCTCTCCTTCCAGGACAGGCCTCATACTAGTTTGAATCGTCCCACTTAGTGCGGTCCCTTCTGAGGGTCCAAGTACCTTACGGAAGAACTGCTCAGAGTCTTGCTTTTCTGTCCCCTGTGGAAGACCTAAACCAAAGGGAAAAAACTCCGTTTCATAAAAACTGCTACTTCTAAACAAAATTTTATAGAGACGTTCATGAGCAGGTTTTACCTCCATTTTTCTGCATGTTTGAACCAGGGGTGTCACCTAAACTCTGATCACTGACAGGGGGTTGCTCACCCGCTCCTGCAATTACTGAAGTAAGCAAAAGTGTAAATGCAATAAATGTATTAATATTAAACATTAAAACATTAATATTTTAATATATTAATCTTAACATGTTTCACAGATTTATAAAAATTCAAAGTCTGAGCCCTTCACAGTTTTGCAACTGACATTTCATCTCTCCTTGAGGCTTTGAGCCATCAGCTTCTCGCTTAAGCTGCAGGCTTGCGTCAGGTGCTCGGTTTTCAACCTCTACAACAACAGAGTGCAAGTAAACGTTGAAGTTTAGTTAATGCTGAGATTTTACAGAATTACTTCAGATACCCAAAATCTGTGTTGAGCATATTGCCATACCAGATTCGGAAGCTGTAGGTCTACAGCCAGGACCAGGTAATGAGGGTCTTGGCATGCCCTGAGAATGTCTCTGGGCTGAAGGAGCCAGAAAAGCCCTTTTACTCAGGTCAAGCAATGTCTTCCCAAAAAAAGCTTCCTGCAGGTACGCAGGAAACATGTCTTCCAATTTGCTTTTCTTTCTCCCTCTACGCTTTTTAGCAAGTTCACCATCTCCCTCTGCTGCCTTAACATCAGGTGGATCCATGTCAGGATGGGGGCCTTAAAAAAACAAACAAAAAAAAAACAAACATTAGCCATTAACACCCTGGCCTAAACATATACAAATATCTATATGCTTGCCAGTCAAGAGCTGGTTTCACTAGCCTTCTTCAAGTTTTGTTTCTGTTGTCTGTCCTTCAGACACACCATCGCCGGATGCAGACAGACTCTTTCTCATCCGTGAGTGACATTTTCTCTGCCGGACCATGAACCCTCCAATGCCTACAAAGGATCAAACAAGTCCTTCAGCACTCATTTAACCCTTTGTGTTAATAAACAAATAAATAACATAATACCGATATCATAAGAGCCACAGTCACCTGGCCTGTATGGTTTACGTTTCCTCTTCTTTCCGTCATCTGTTTCATCCGCGCCTTTTGGAACATCACAGTCACCGGTCCCCTCTATACCTCCATCTACCCCTGGCTCCTTGTCCATACCACCATCACGATCCGGGCTGCCAGGAGCTTCCAGTTTAGAGTCACACTCCATTGACTCAGCACAGCCTGAGAATGCAAATGTAGGCCAATTGCACCAAAACTAACAACTTCAAACTGGTAGTGAGGTAACACTTTTGTTACAACTGAGCAGAGAGTTACAAAAGGAAAGTGTAGGCACACATTTAAGAATACAGTCCATTCCAGAATTACTGCAGGGAGGAAAAATGAACAAGAGCAATTTAACTCTATAACAACAAAAATGATTCAGAAGATTAGCTTTCTCTTGTTGAACAGCTTCGGTATTCATTTGATCTCCAATTTAGTAGATAGGTGGTAACTGATAACAAGCTGTTTGTATTGTTACCCAGTTGTGAAATTTTACAAATACATATTAAAGGTATTAAGAACATACCCTTCCCCTCCTCTCCATCTCCATCGCCCTCTTTCAGCTCCAGGCCATCGGGAGCACCATCAATACAGATGGTACCCAGTCGAGAACGTCGCTGCCTGCGCTTATGCAGTGGTGACATGGAAATACTACGCAGTAAAGACATTCCTGTCTCTGTAAGCCAGACACCTTCCAGGCGGTAGAACTGTGGCTCTGGAGAGGAAAATTGGATTAGACATTTACATAGGATGAAAAGGAATGCGTGTGATTTTTTATCATATTATATATACACACACATAATCACACACATTACACACACACACACACACACACACACGTATATAAATACAAATGAGACATACCAGGTTCCTTTATTCTGAAAGCTGACATCATTGGGGACTCGACTGTAGAAAAAGCATGAAGGCAGTCAACACACAACAGTAAGGGTTAAAAAAACCAAACAGAGGGGATTTCAAATGCAAATTACTCAAACTCTTCCACAGAACAAAAGACTCACCAACAGGTCTGGGAACATATGGCGTACAAGCTGTACAGGCAAAGCCCTCATCACATGCTTGTTCAACCTCATCCTCTGTATAAAGACTCTCACATACAGCATGTACCCATCTACAAATAAAAGACAAATTTAATTCAACATTCTTGTTTCCAAAATTTAATTACTGCGTTATTCCAGTTATGACTGCATGTACCTGTCACAGTGCTGGCATTGCAGAAGCAGTTCTTCTTCCATGAAATTCTCATGGCATACAGGGCATGTCACCAGACTTGCACAAGGGCCACAGTGGTTATAGTTATTCTGCCATTCGCAATGAAATCCTGGTGAACTGGCCCCACAGTGCATGCAGCACACACACCTAGCACATACAATATGGGAACAAAGTAATTTCTCTATTTACGTCCACACCAGCAATAATAAGCAATGAATACACTTTTAGAGTTAGACAATTCAAAAGCCCAGATGCCCTGGACAAGCAGATTGTGTCCAGGCTATCAGCTTTTCATTTGTTATTATCTGACAGACTAGTGACTTAGCTGGTTGATCAACACTGCTTCATATTAGCTTTTGGTGCTAAACTAAAATGTTTAATTTGCTATGCATTTCGGGATGTACTCTAATTGATTGACATATTTCTTGGTGCCTGTGTTCACCACATTTTTCCAAATCCTACCTCCTGCTGCACAACTGGATAATATCCAACAGTTAGTACAGAATGTAAACGTTCAAATGTTTGCTAAATGAACTTCTGTGTCTACATCTGAGCACAATATTAAGAGTAGACATGAGACTATGAAATTACACTGGAGAATTAACATGACCAGTGGACTAGCTAAATAATTTATTATTTGTCCTCTGCTGTAAATTAAAGCTCTCTAAATTAGTCACTTCACAAAATACCATATTACAAAAAACACTACTGAGAACTAAGTTAAGTACCATTTGCATTTCCAGCCTCCCTTTGGCACCGTGTGCAGTGGTGGATCCAAGCAGTAGGTGTGATAGCTGACATCGCAGTCATCACACAGCAGCAACCGTGAAGGATCAGAAGCTTTCCCACACACCTCACAAACAATACACTCAAGACAACGCCAGCCTTTTCTTAGCATCATCTTAGTGATCTACAGAGGGAAGAGAAAAAAAATAAAGAAATAAATTCTCCAAACTACAGCTGAAAATAATATCACAGTCCCATGCTTACCTTGCTATTTACACAGTAGGGATGGTAACACTGAGAGCACTGAGCACAAGCTAGCAGCTGGCCCTCCACACCTCGCCCAAAACTGCCACATACTACACACATGTCCTAGGAAGCAGAGAAAGAATGCCTTGTTAAATTCTGAACTTAAAGGGTCACGAACATTAACCAGACAAAAGAGAGAGATATTTTACCTGCAAAAGAACAAATTTATCAATGTTGGAGAAGAGCACCACTGTATTCTGCATTGTGTCATCCTCCTCCTCCTCCTCGTCTTTGCTCAGTCCAGTGTCTGCATTCATGGTTTGCTATAGGGATGACAAAATGGGTTTCGGTTAGACATGCAAAACATTCGTCTAGTTGACCTGGTTTTCCGTGTAGTCATTAGTGGCAGAGCACGTCATAAAACATCTGGCATTACAATTTTAATTTTAGAGAATCTAGAATTAATATTCTATTAATTACAGTGCATTACTCATCATTAAATTATCAGTATAAAAAAAATTTTTTTTAAATAACCCCAAAAATTTTTACATATTTGTATATTTGACAAACTACATACATTTTGTTATGAACTACTGCTTAATTGGTCACGGTCACACACACACACACACACAAAAGTGCATAATAATAATGCTTCAGCATTTGCTTTAAAGCAAAGCAATATAGAATAAACATTAGAGAAACTCACTAAGAAAGCATCAATGCATGAGGCCATAGCTTTGAGCCGTGATCGTCCTCGTCCTCTTCCACTTCCTCCACCCCGTGGCCGCCTCTTTCCCGGGAAACCACCACCCCTTCCCTGCTGTATCATCCATTAAAGCAAAGCATAAATGCATATTTTCATACATGCAAAACTATAGGGCCAGATGCAAATTATGAGAGCAATAATATACAGATATCATAAAAGCACTCTACCTGTTTCATTCTGGAGCGACCTGGAGATCCTCGTCGCTTCAACTTCTCTCCATCAGACTTCAGAGGGTCAAAATGCAAATACTCATCACTCTCTGTTAGCAAGGAATCGGAGCGTGCCCTGCCTCCTGGCACAACACTAAGGTCCATGGACAGCATTTGAGAGTCCACCTCTGCTGGTGAGCCTAGGAAACCACTGCTGCTCTCATCACCGTGGCTCATGTTGGACATCTCATCCAAAAGCAGTTCTGACTTCATGCTCATTTCCTGAGCATCAGCCTCCTGCTTTGGAACATCTTCACACAGACTCTCATCCTTAGAGTGCACCTCCTCTAACAGGTCTTCCTCTTCTTCGTCGTCGTCCTCTGACAGACCTACTCGGTCGTCTGTGTCTGAGGCAGAGGGTTCTACCTGAGGACCAGGGGGAGAAGTTCTGTCTGATGCTTCCTCATTCTGCACCTCTGACCCTGTCTCTGAGACGTCCATTGCAACATGCTCTGCATCATCTAAAACAGCAGGAAGAGGGATCTGAGGAGAAGATGATGAGGAAGCGACCGGAGTACGTTCTGTTACCGTAACGTCCATATTACTGCTCGACTCCTTTTCCTCCTCTCTGCTGACTTCCTCTTGCAGCCGAACATCATCTCGGTGAGGCTCTGCCACTTTAGGTACAGCCTTCATCATAGTGTCAGTGACCGAGTTAGCAAGGCTGTCCAATGTGGCCTGAGCTTTAGGTTCATCCTTCATACTAACAGCACCATCATCGACAGATTCACTACAGACTTGTGTGACTCGGCTGTCATCACCTACACCTATTAAAATGAAGACAGATAACATCCAACACAGTGAGGTAATGTCTGCCAACAAGATACAACACCTGATAAATCACTTTATGAAAAGTTTAAGTCCAAGAGGTTACTACACAATTTACTAAGCTTCACAATTTCACTACAACTACACAACTTCCATTGTACCAATTCTATTACACAACTTTTATGCAAACTGGTATCTGGCTGATGAGAAGTCATCCACTAAGGATGGGAAGACTGCAGTCTTTCAAACACAACCAATTACACTTCGTTCTACACAAAGAATGTCAGTTGCAGCACAAGAACCACTTTGACGCTAATCTGGGATTTATATTAGAGAACTCAAATATTTCTCTAAGAGAGGTGAAACCATGACGTGCACACGCTTGCTTAATTAATGATTACCTGAAACCCCAGAAACAGGGGTCTGCTCCTCAGTAGAGACTTGACCATCGAAGTGTGGGTCAGTAGAAACCACAATCTTCTCCTGCTGTGATCCCTCTTCTGTAATGCTCTTGTGAACCTCTTCCATTTCAACCACCTTAGCTGCTGTTTCTAAGTCAGAATAAGCACACTATTTACATGGACAGAGATCACCAGCTAAAAATACCAATAATTCCCAGAGAATCCAAGAGTAATTTCAATAGCTCATATAGACTTCAACAAAAAAGTACATACCCAACTCCATGGGCTCCTCTGGTTCTGTTTTTTCATCTACTTGCGTAGGTGATCGCTCCGTCTCAGAGACAACAGTCTGTGCTTCTCTGCAGATCATGCAGAGGCACTTTTCATCTGGAGGTTCTGAGACTGATGCACACCCACTGTGTACCCACCTATAAAGGAAAACAAAATTTTTTATTAAACATCTTAAGATCAGCATCACCATTTTATTAACTGATCAAATCTTTCTCTTCTCCTCCCCCTGCTTAGTCAGACAGAAGAAACAGAATAACGCCTTCACCCTTCGTGTAAAGAATGCAGAAATCAAAAGAATCTACACTAGACTAGGGTTAACTAACATGTGCCTTCACTGCACACCACCAAGGTACTTCATCCAACTGTTCAATATTGATCTCTATACTTTAAAAGCAAACTATTCTGAGTATTATATTTCTGAAAAATACAGTCCCTTCCATTCATCTCCCCCTCCAAAGCCACACTACAAGGCTACCTATCCAGAGGATATAAATGCTAGTGAAAGAAGCAGAGCTTACTAAAGTAACTAGCATGACTGACAGTCAGGTAGACACTCCTTTTCAGTTTTCATTACTTCATTCTTTATATACCACCTGTTATTTAGCATAACTACAAAACTCCACAGAGACCAATGTTTCTCCTCTAAACAGATATTTTATTGTCAGCTGCTGGAAAAGTGCCAGACTTAATCAATGATCCTAGCTAATTATTTTGCAATGGGGGGGGAGGAGAGAGAGAAGAAAAAAAAAAAGCACATCAAGATTTAAGCAGGCACGCCAGAGCAATAACAAATTTCAATGTCAGTAAACGAATCAAGTACAGAACCTTCAAACTGTGGCTGTAGATTGAAATTATAGAACACAAAAAGTCCCACAATTGAATGAACACACAAAAAAAAGCTGTCTAGCCAGCCATTTCTGTTCCTCCAGATGGAGGTATAGAGGGACGGACTCACCTGTGACAGATGGAACAGCGGTGTTGTAGTGTGACAGATGACTCCGTGACCTTACTGCAGACCCCACAGACAGATATGCGCCGTCGCTGACAGCTTTCACAGACTGAATAGCTCTCAAACCACTGCTCAGAGCCAGGGAGAGTAAGTCCTCGAGCCCCACAGTCAGTACACACGCGACACCGCTGCAAGAACACAAAAAACACATTTTAAACTGGGTTTACACTAAACAAGTACCTGATTGAAGTTTAGTTTTGTACTATTTTTTTTTTATCAGATCTTAGCACATCACAGAGCAGAAAGTGTCTGAGACAAAATTAGTTTTAAGGTAAATATGCTTAGTCTGCAGTTTTACTGTGGTGAGAGATTGTGTATATGGTTACTTTAATGTCACTTTTCCTTTTTTATTAATTGTGTGATTTCTTCTTTGTTGCTTGTTAAATACCTCAGTATTAGAAACATTCGAAAATGAAACTTTTATATTCAGAGCATGTTCATTTTTGAGTAGATGGATTTTGAAACTTCAAAAGGTACCCCATCACAATGAGATTTTATTTAGCAGTTGGCAAGCATTTATTTTTAAATATATGACTTAAGAAGGAGAAAATAAAGCTAGATGGAACTTACTTTGCACTTCCAAGAGTCAGGGGGTACAGAGTCCATGGCTGGCTGCAGACAAAATGTGTGATAGCCCTTGTCACATGCATCACAGACCAGCATCTTGGAGTCTTCCCCCGGTTGCCTAAACAGAAGACACCTTTTTAAATCGGTAATAGGACCAAGAAGTCACCCGAATGTAAAACAACCACACCTATTTTTTATGGTTGAATGACAAGACTCTCGCGAACATACCTGCAGGTTTGGCACACCTTACAATCTGGGCATTGCCAGCCAGAGCGCTGGAGCGGTGTGGCGCTGATCTCAAGACAGGCATCATGGTAGTGTTGCCCACAGCCTGTGCAGTACAGCAACCCTGGCAGCTCTTCAGCAGAGTCACATACCACACAGCGTGCCTCCTCTCCAGCTGAATGGGGTAACAGCAAGTTAAATAAATAAATAAAGAATGAAAGAAAGAAAGCCATTTAGACAAATCCAACACATGAAGCAATGTCAGCTATCTCCTGTTTCTTTGGCAGCGTTCCTTACCCATCTCTTCTGCCTGGTCTATGTGCTCAGTACACAGAAGAGCCAACTGCTTCATGGACTGAAACGATCCACTCGCAGCCGAACAAGGGAAGTGGTAAGACCGTGAGCAACCAGCAGCACGGCACCTGATGGTCGCACCCATCCTTTTACAATAATCACACGGCTGTAACAACAAAAAATATAGTTCAGGGGACCTTATCATTTTACCCTCCACAGCCTCGAGTCACCACTAAGTGTAAAGTGATTTTTAGTCCACCTGCTGTATCCCTGAGATGACCGCTTTATCCACATTTATCAGCTCTTCTCCCTCACCCCTTTGTACCCCTTCTGACCATACTGCACACCAGTGGTGAACCCAACAGCTTCCTGTATCAAAAAATATAAGGGATAAACGGTTTGGAAAAAAAACTAGTCATGTTTTAATGAGTCAAAATAAAGTCATTTCGGGCATACCTTTGTCATCAAAGAGAGACGCAGGACTGATGGGTTCAGAGAAGCCAATGGAAGACAGGTCATCATTTCCAGCTAATGGCAGTGAGGAGGTAGATGGCTCCAGATTGGGCCGATGGGAAGAGGGCCCGAAACACCGGAGCTCCCTCTGTCCATGAAGACTTCTCTCAACACAGTTGCAAAGCGCACAGGCTCTGACAATCTCCCTGAACACACAATCCAAAATTGGGATCATCATCATCTACAACAGCCATAATTTAAGACCTCCAGAAAGCTGAGAATTTTAATTCTTAAAATGTGTTTGTGAAATTTTGATCTTTGACACCATACTGCACGTAATGTTTTGGACTCAAGTGAAAACCGTGTCACGAATAGCTTATGTATGGAAAAGAAAAAGTGGAATGTTAATAAAAGGCTTTACGCTGGTGCATTGGAAGGGTCCACAGTAGTGCCTGAGATGTCCTCTGCAGCAAAAGGGGCTTCTGATTCCCCCTGAGATGGGACGGTCTCGTTTGAAGAGGCACTGTCATCAGCTGGGAAGCACAGGCCAGGTATAGTTTAAAATACATGCACAAGTCATGAAAAAGAGATGCAAAAACGCTCTCTTCATGTCACAGAAAATGCTCTCTTCACACTGTCCTTGTGAATAACTGCCACGTAATCAATTAAAGAAGAAATTAATAAATCAGAAATCCAACAGAAACCTTTTGATGACTTTCCAGCTCTCAGAAGTGTGTACAATGTAAAAATTTACAAAGATCCATACAATAGGATGAAGTCTACAAATGTACATTACAGTGCAGAGAAAGTGAAGACCACCAGAGAAACCACCATCTGCACTGTTTTGTTCATAACAGGACACAGAAAGTACAAGAAAAACAGCAAACAAGCCACAATAACTATAATGTGCATGCCAACCTGCTTTTTCTGAATCATTTTCTTCGCAGTTTGACTTCTGCTCATCCATTCCTTCTCCTGAAGATGATCTCCCTAAAAGAGACCTGAAACAGGCAAAGATTTATGCAAAACCTGCTATAACTCTTTTAAATATTAATTCCAGTAATATAATGAAGGTTCAACATGATCTATGAAGTTATATACATATACATGTAGATAGGCATCTTAACAGCTAACTAGTTCTCTAACGACCTGCAAAGTTTATAGATAAACTCTTCATTTTAAAAAGTTACAAAGTCAGACTATTTCATGACAGGAGTTAATGAACCGTGCATTCTACTAATATGTTGCTCATGCCACATTGCACAATAATACTTCAACACCACAAAATTTGGAATACAAACCATTAAATCGTATTCCTGTCCTCAGCTCATTCTATTGGTTTACAAGGAGTAGCGACAGCCAGCGAAAAACAAAAGCTGATGATCAGCGTGTGTTTGGTCCTAAATTCGCTTTATCCGCCAGTTGGCTACAGATTACAGTACATGTAGCTAGTTTAGCTTAGCTCGTACGCTAGCCTGCTAACCGGGGTTAACAAACTCTCTGCACAAAAATCCGGTCACCGCACATAAAACCAGAAATATAAAGCAACAAATGCATTGGAATATGGTCGCTAAGCGCAACGCCAATGCAATAAAATATTTAACATGCGTACATAATTAACACGTAATGCTACTTCCTCCATATAAAACAACACTAAACGGAGATACACAAAGAAAACACAACTTCCGAGTGGCCCGTTTCCTGTGACGGTTCATAACCACTCCGGCCTGAAACAAAGTTGCTGTTCGTTAGTTCCGCCAAATCTGTGTGCAATGCAAACGCTAAAAGTAAAAGAATGAAACGTAAACGAAAAAAAATATGCACCCGTGTAATATGGGGCAGGAATCGAGCAGCTTACAATATTCGTATGAGTTTGTTATCAGGAGTGTACATTACACTATGGCATTCCTATTTTATATTCATTTTTTTTGCCCTTCATGTCACAACTCTCATAATGAAATTGTCATTAGTGGTCATTAATACAGATTAAAGTGCAGTAATTAGCACAAGACTTAAAGAGCTAATATAATCACAGCTATAATGGAAGAAAAACCCGTTTGTTATATATTACAGTAGACTCTTTTATTCTGAGTTTAAACAAATTTACACTCTTAAATTCTTGATTCTTAACAGAGCAGTTTGATTCATTTTCTTTAACAGCAGCTTTGACAAGTCATGGTTGTAATTTAAATCAAAGATTTATATTAACATCCTCCTTCTAGTATGTTATAATTTCTACATTAACATTCACTCATTCAGAGAGACTTGTAGATCGTGATCTAAGGATAAGGATAATAAGTGGATTAAAATGATGACATGCTGTTGATTAATAAATTAAAAATTGTAATCATTGGCAAATCACTGTGGTGCTGTTATGAGAAAATAACCCAGAAAAAGTTTTACTGTGTTTTATTTCTTATGTCATTTATTTGTGGATTGGATTTAGGCTTTTGAGTCAAGAGCCATGATGTCTGCTTGTACATCTAAATAAATAAATGACGAAAAGAACAGTTATACCATGAGGTTATTCAGGCCACATAAAACTAATATACATATATATATACACACACATACACACACATTATATATAACAACATTCACTCATTGCCAGTACCGTTAAAAATCGTTGTTCCCCCACATCCCTTGATTTACATGTGTTTCCTCCTATGACAACACACTGTTGGGTAAAGGAAACTGACGGGAAACTGCACTGGTTAGACGTTTAAAACGTTTTTTTCTTTCTTGTGGTATTTCAGATCCAACACTATTTTAACCTACATCACCAAAACCCTGTTGATCACAACTTCTAAACTGCATACATTTAATTTGCGACACACCTTCATAGGGTGTATAGAGAGAGAAAAAGAGAGAAACTACAGATTTTTAAATGTGTTTAAATAATTGTGCCCCAAAAATAAATGCTAAAAAATGGGACCCGGTTTACAGTACAGACCTACACGAAGGGATTTGATCCCAGCTAGGCAATGTAAATAAGCTGTACCGCCTGCAACGTGCACATGCAAATGTACTACTGACTGCAGGTCAAAACAACAATAAAAATACACCCAGCGGTAATTTAAAAACAAATCCCTTATAGTGCGTAGGCTGGAAAAAAACACTGCCTAGTTATGTTAGCTAGCAGGCTTGTAAGATTATATACCAGGCCAATCCACTAATGCAAGCTGTCAACGTTAGCTTAATTATGAGAGAGCAAAATCCATGGAGTCAGTTGGCTGCTTGTTTATTTTTAATTTATTTATTATTCTGAAAATGGACATATATTCAGAGTAGACGTTTAAATTTATACAACACCACCATTTACCACTTTACAAAAGAGTGGCTGTGTTCACGGTATGCACGTTCAGCAATCAGAAAATTTAAGTACGCAGCTAAACATGGCTATCTCTCCTAATCCAAAATAATGGGTCAGGGACTGCTAGCAAACTATTTAACACACACGGTGGGGAAAGTTCCTCTGACTGGCGACGTAGCATTAAACTAGCACCCTAAATATAACTACAAGTCCACGAACAACATAAAGCACGCCAAGGGAACTGTAACTGCTAAGTTCGTAAACTTTACAAAGTAGTCAACAAAAATATAACAAGGCCAGGAGGGTGCTTAATAGCGAACTCTAGCTAGTTAGCTTAGAAGCATATCCATCCGCGCAAAGTGTACTACCCAGAACGTTTCCTAAACATTCAGGAAAACATTTCACACTAAGGCATTTATTTATCACCTGTAAACCTTACCGCAATGTATGTAGATGTGGACACTGGCTAGTTAGTTAGCTGCTATTACCCAAAAACAAACTTAACGTCTTAGTTTACAAAGCTATATATTTAGCAAACACTTATAGCACATTAAGCTAGCTAGACTCCTGTCAGTAAAACAGGCCAAAGTTGGTCACAAACAGTGTCCATTTGCCAACATATGAAGACTCGGTGAGGTGAAAACAAGCTAGCCATTAGCTAAAGGTACTATGTGAACTTCATCGACAAGCAGGCAGTTCGCTAGCTAAGCTAACTTATCGCTAACTTAACACCAAGGGCACACCATTCGTGCACCTTAGCTAGGTATATAAAGTAACGACGCGATTTGTTTTCATGTCGGACGAGTCTCAAAACATTCAGACACATGAGATTGCTAGCTAAGATGTACGTTTTTAAACTTTGCTGGCTGGTAAATCAAATAAATAAAAAGCTAACAAGCATTTTATGCTTATACAATCTCGTATAGTAAACTATGCCAGATCAGGTACGAGGTTAACTACTACTGTAAGGTGAAAGACATGAATAAACACCGTGCACCACTTCAACATGCTAGCTAGCATGGTAACTTAATTTCCAAACTAGCAAAAAGAAACAGGTTATAAGAGTTGAACTCACCTTACAGAACGATACTCGCGTCCTCATACATCATCAGAAACAGTCCTACGGACACAAATCCCTGTGTATTGGTTTCATTTCATAAAGCTGAGCAGGCTGAGCGCTATGTTGTAGATTGGGGGAAGTGCCCAAAGCTCTGGGCTGCTTGTAACGCCTGCTAACTTGATCATGTATTAGCTAGCGTACAAGATGGCTAACCAAATTAATCATATTGTACTCCTATAGGCAAGCCGAATCCAAAAAGACACTCAAATCTCCACAGAGGAGGCGGGATGGTACCGTGTTTGCTAGTTTGCTCGCTTCTTTGCTAATTTGAAGCAGTTTGAAAGGTTAACTGCGTAGCTGGCTTTTCGCTTAGTTTTCCTGGCTGTATGTTTTTGTTTTTGTTTTTGTTTTTTTTTTAAATAAAGCTTGACAGACTGGCTAAGTTTTTTTCCTCGCTTATTTTAGCTTGTAATGACTCCTCTGTCGCGCAATCTACCACGATTAATGTGAGCTAACGTTGCTGTTGTTGTTGTTTGCGCATGTTTGAGCTTAGTTAGCTAATGCAAATTCTTTCTTTCCATTTGGAAGTCATTTTAATTCGCAGTCACCATCCATTTTAATCAATCTCACCGTGCCGGTGATGTGATAAGACTGGGCTTAGCCGGGTATATTGCTTTTGTTCATTGTTCTTAACCATGTTTTTACGCAGAAACATGAACCCAGCACATATTTGTTTGCCTTTCTCTATCACCAGGGCTTTAAATATTCCTCTCCGGCCATGTGATGGTGTGAAACGGGTGTGAGACACTCATGGGTCGCTACAAATTGAATTGCAGCCATTTTCCAGCAAGCTTGTTTACCATCAATAATCATTACGGCGCGCTGGCTTTCACTTTGTGTATGCTGGAGAGATACAAATATTTCCGTTTCAAATTATTTCCCGAATGAAAAGACACGTGCATGACAAAGACTGTTTAGTATTCCTTTCGCTTCTTGCAATTGGATGTACTGTTCATATTGACTTTGAGCAGCTAAAATATTCTGTCAAGTAACTTGTATGGTTTTGGGCCACATGTTCCCAACCCTGATCCTGCACATTTTAGTGTTTTCCCCTGCTTGAACAAACTCATTCAGCTTAATAAGGTTGTTGATTAGCTGGTTAGGTGAATTTGGAGGGAAATCAAAGTTAAAATGTGCAAAACAGGGGGATCTCTACGACCAGGGTTGGGAACCTGCAACAAGCAGCTGGTGTGTGTAATCAGGTATAACTGCAAATTAAACATGGAGGTAATGTGACCTGGAATGTTAATTCATCCATTTGTTTTATTTTTGTAAAAAAGCATCTGGCGTCTGGTCAAAATGACCCCAAAAATCCGCTCAGTCTTGCATCTTTAGTAGCCGCTATATCCTGGGCATGGCCTAGGTGGACCCGGAGCCTATCCCAGCAACACTGTATGGATCACCAGTCCATCACAGGGTTATCATGTGCATGCTCATCGATACTTACAGACAATTTTTAAGCCTGTCCACTTATTGAAATATTTTTGGGAGGTGGGAGGAAACTGGGGGTGGCAGGAAGTGGTGCAAGAAGGTCCTGGATTCAATCCCCAGGTCACCCAGGGTGCCTTTCTGTGCGGAGTTTGCATGTTCTCCCCATGCGTGCGTGGGTTTCCTCTGGGTGCTCTGGTTTCCTCCCA
>JAQQZR010000015.1:5260721-5291484 GCA_030068235.1 Notoglanidium macrostoma
GTGGTTGTTTGTCTGTGTTGGCCCTGTGGTGGACTGGCGACCTGCCCAGGGTGTACCCCGCCTCTCGCCCGAAGATGGCTCCGGCTTCCCCGCGACCCAGATGGATAAAGCGGTATAGATAATGGATGGATGGATGGGAGGAAAATGAAGAAACTAGAGGAAACCCACATTGACACAGAGGGAACATGTGAATCAGCACAATATAGTGCACAGACAGTAAGCAAGCTCAGGAAAGTTGGACCAGTGACCCTTGAGATTTGTGGCAGTAACCCTACTCACAGCAACCCAAATGACCTTTGTAGAATTAATATGAATCAGAAGGTATAGCAGATGCAACAAAGGCAAATGTGTCCTTTTTCAATCAAGAAAGTGAATGTCAGGTTTAATGTCAGGACAACCCCAAGCATTTGTAGTACGGTTATACTTGAGGTTAAGAGTCCACCCGGTCATTGTGACGCAGAATACAAAGATTAAAGTTTTAGTAGTGAGTTGAAAGTATGTTGAATATTAGCTACTCCAAAGTGTTTATACTTGGAATCCTAAAGTCTGAAAGTAATTACTGTATATATTTTATGAATGATCATATGAATGACGTCACATATCCCTTAAAATACAACACAAAGATTTCCCCTGGCAAACTAATCTAAATGATGATGTGTTTCTATAATGAAGGCTATATGATATGCATATATAGACTATAAACCATAGTCAATAACTATTTATTACTTTGAAATATAACAGATTTGTATGATTTGTATATACCTGTTACATGTAGAATTGTAGCTGGTGACTCTATACAACTAGGACTAGTAAACTCATCCATGCTTAGGATTTAACCAGGAAATCTAGTACCCCTAAGACCTGATTGGTTAGCAAGGATAATTGAGGGTGTGGCTTCATGATGCTGTGTCTCCCGTTGGCCATATGCAGATGAATCACAGAAACTTCTTAGGTGGATTTGTGGCCATGTGAGGCCTCCATCAACAAGATAATCCTCTTTAATACATATCTCAACAGCTGTCCAAAATACTAGAAAAAAAGCACAGGTTAAAATATATTGTGAATTCTGCAATAATGACTTGCTTTTGCTCATGGTGTTTCTGGACCTTTTTAGTTGATGTATTTGTCAGATTTAAAAAGCTTTACTTGTTCTCTTATATTTTTATTTACATCCCCATCGTGGTGACAGGTGTGTTCCAAGGAGACACATGAAGAGATGCTTGAATGTCATCTAATCTGATTAAGATGCTGAAAGCAATGCTGTTTGTTTTCATTAAAAAAGACCTTTAGATTTTATCATTTAAAGGTCATCTATGAATAACATTTATCATCATAGCTCTCATTGTTTGTAATTCAGGTTTATGAAAGCCATTCTTCAAACTTTATTTGGTAAATTGCTACAAAAAATTCTGGACTATAATTGACAGCCTGATTGTAGTTTGTTTAAACCACTGTTTGGTGAAATGTCTAACATCTTGCAATGTACATAACCAATTGTCTGAACATTAATAAACCAGTCATTTAGTCTTCAACCTCAGTTCCTTAAATAGCACATCTAAAATGTATAATAATCATGTTAGATCTTTTTTTATAAGCAGCCTACAAAAAGAGATCAGTTAATGACCAGGCCAAGATGCCTTGTAAAAGCACATATTGTCCACAAGGGGGTGTACAATATTATCATTAGGGTTAAATGGTGTCCAATCTTACCTTTTTAAGAATGTTCTGACAATCTTTGTACCTTGTTATTTTTTCTAAAATGCAAAATTAACAATGCAGAAGATGGAGAAATGGAAGAAGACAAAAAGGAGACAAATTGAACAGATGCTTCAAAATATAAACAAATTTACCAAATTCTCAACTCAAATATCATCCATCAGATATGCCCAGTTTATTATATCAACAAAATATTCTATAACAATTCTTGTTTAAGGTTGAGAAGGATTTTGAGTTTTAATCTTATATTTGTGCTGAAATAATAGAAGCATTGCATAGAGTCTGTCTGTAAATTGGCAAACTGGTTTATTTAAAGCCCAAATTAGAAACGCCTTACAGAGCAGCTGTCCTGCTCCAGGGTTAAGTATGATTAAGTATGAATTATTATTATTATTTTTTTTTTATTATTGTTGTTGTTGTTGATGATGATAATAATAATAATAATAATAATAATAATAATAATAATAATATAACTGGCCTGCCAGTTACTCCAGGACTCCAAAGTGAGATGTATGCAGCCGGACACTAACAAAGGATGGCTAACAAATATAACAAAGCCCTGTTATATTTTAGAAAAGTTGCATCAGCCAGTGTAACCCATGGAACATTAGCATAGCCTACAGTTCATCATCATCAAACACATGATTTATCAGTCTAAAGGGCAGGTGTAAAAAAAGACATGAAGTCATGATATTAATTACTATAACTTGAAAATGTTTATATATTATAAATCCAAAAATAGAAAAATAGTTTTTTTTCCAAATATTCCTTCTTCTGTATAAAAATGTTTGTTCTGAATCTGACATCTAACATGTTCCACAGTCGAGTAACAACCATTATGCTAGACAGTGTACTTCATATCTATGAATGACCACAACAAGATATCTAATTGTACAGTGAAGGGAATTAATAATACTATATTGCATATCAGTTCATTATCATTTGTATTTGGGGTTTGTTTGGGGGTAAGTAGCCTTTATTTGGTTAGAATATTCTGGCCCTAACAGATAGATGTCATTTGTATCTCCTGTGCTGGATCTTCAGTCACAAAATGAGGTTTCCAGAACATCTGAGCAATCATACATAGCAGCCTTGCATACCAGTGAACCCCTACTTGTGAGTCATCAAGACAATCAAAATATAGCTTAGAACAATGTTCTTTTAAACATGTGCTGTTTGTTTTGTTCTCTGCATTGTGAACTACACCTGAACTGTTATGTATCACATTCGTATGTCCACTGGATAGAATTTGGTGAGATGGACAGATTGTGTGAACCTCAGCAGCACCTTGCATCATCACTGTTAGTGGATTCACCTCCATGAATACTTGTGACAGTCCAACCAGGAAGCGAACAGGCCCAAATGCCCAGTGTGCCAGCCTCTGATCCTCTATAGATGCATAACTGGATGCCAGCACGGCATCCACAAACAGATTGCCTGTTTCTGTCAACGGAGCATAAACCCCAATTCTTTCTTCCTGTGAGACAGAAACTATTTTGGAAGGATGCAAACGACCATCCCTTCCACAAATTAGTACATAGGCTCCCCTTGTGACTTTACTAGCAAAGCTAGCATAGTATTCATGGTAGTATAACCTGAGGTTGGGAGCCATGAAGATGAGGTGATTGGGTGTAATTGTGAGTCTTTGCCCATTTTCTGTGCTGAGAATCAAGAAAGTGGACCTGTGCTCAGCATCCAAATGTAAGAACAGGAGGACACGGCTGAAGATCATGCCACCAGACTCAGACAAAGCAAGCACTGAGTCTCCAGGCTGCAGATGAGACATAGGCTTTTGCACTCCTTCAGCTACAGTCACGAGTGCTGAAGCTGAGAAACAGCCTCCTTTCTCCACTGCAACAGAGTGATCTGAAAAATGGAGATACAGAGCAACAGCAATAATTTAGAGTAATTCGATGTTATGGATATTATGAAATAACATGACAAATTAAAGGAAAAACAGTGTTATGCTATAGGATGTCTTTTGCTGGCATGATTTGGCTTCACTTCTCCCTTAGAGACAAGCATCCCTGCACATCAATACAATGTTCTTCCAATTGACCACCTTTATCCAATGATGAAACATTTCTATCCTGATGTGAAAGGTCTCTTCCAGGATGAGGTCCCTCCAGGACTCGCTAAATAGTTTGATGAGTATGAAAATCATGTTACTCATATGCTGGTGCTTCCAGTCACCAGATCTCAAACCAATTGAACAGCTATGGAAGGTTTTGATGGCTCTCTACAACTATAATCAACAACAATTAATGGACTATCTCTTGCCAAAATGGCATTCACCTCTCCAGTACAGTTCCAGAGAGAGAGTAAAGGTGGTCAAGGTGCCTTAAAGCTGTTCTGATTTTCTGGGGGGTTTTTTTTCCTTTAATTTGTCACCCATGTATATGCCTCCCTCCACAAAAATATAACATATAAGTATAATTAGACAAAGAGATTTACCAGCTTTGACAGAACAGTGCACGTGATACTTGGACTCATAGTATACCCAGTCGAATCCGGCCTCGACAGCCAACTGAGCAAGAAGGCCATACTTTTTTATGTCCCTGTCTGAGGTGGTTATGTCCACAGCACGGCCCTCATAATGTAGAGAGCCAGATGGATGATTATCGTCCTCGTCCCAGGCCTCGGTCACTCGCAGTCGAACACCTGGCCATTGGTTCATAACCGCAATGGCCAAATTATTTAGGCAATCCTTACAGCGCTGCCAAAGAAAAAGAAAGATGTTATTCAGAGAATCAGGTTGAACAATAATAGAGCTATGCAACCACCATAACACCACACCTAGGCATGATTCTTTATTCTTGGCAGATTCCACTTTCACATTGCCTTCAGCAACATGCTCAAGTTGAACAAAGACTAAACATCACAACGCTGGGTTGTGTTTTGTCTCTCTGCCTTCATTTTGTTCACCAGTTGACATCAGCAAATTTTGTCTGTACATTCAGCTCTGATAAAGGCCATCTACAACCCCTCCAAAAAATGCCTCTGACAATCAAAACAAAGCTACTGTAACTAATCTCCAACATTCTTTGGCCATCTTCAGCTATGTTAGAGAGTAAATTCAAGGTCACATTTTTTTTCTCACAAGATAGTAATATTTTCACACAGCCTTTTATGCATGCTTAGTCAAATGGTGGTGTTATTAGAGTGTCTGTTCTGGCTTCTGTCTGTTCTAGAGGATGCACAAACTGTGGTTTGGTTTTTAACGTTTCAGGGAAAAAAATGTGGTTGGTCGTGAGAAAGCTAATCTTTTACAGTGGAGTATATTGAGACCATTCAAAGGGAGTGAGAAAGGGCAAGTGAAAGTGACAGGGGGTCAAGAAAAGGCAAGCAGAGAAGAAAAGGCGAGACCCAGTCTGAGTGAGAGGGCAGATTGGTGGAATGTTTGGGCATGCATTTGTGAATATGACAGAGAAAAGTGAGAAATTAAGCTAGGCAAAAAACAAACCAGGCCCATTTTTCTCGCAGTGAGGTTCGACAGAGGCGTTTCATTGTCAGAACTACAATAGAGGCTTTTCCGATGCTGGCATTACTTCAGCAGGCGGGAATTCTGTACCGACAACCCCGCAGAACTGCCAAACATACACAAAGGATAGCTTTCAGTGCTGGACAAGGAGAGGGCACATGCATACATACACATACACCAACTCTCAGCCTTGGCATCAGAAAGTCACCTGTGACTCAGCAGGACACACATAATGTCTAATCAAAATAATGAAATGTCCCAACTATGACTTGAAGGACAAAAATAATGATTATCTCTTGAGAAGCCCAAATATTATTTTGTGATTTATATCTTCTGTTAATGTGTGAATGTGCGCAGCAAATTATTTTGCTACTGAAAGGCATCACAGATTTCTTTTACTCCCACTAAGGCTTTGGAAACCCATTTTACACATTAATGAAAAACCATGTACTGTTCCACCAAGACACTTATATGTTTAGGTTTAGTTAAGTTTTAAGTAATGAGTTTGCACCTTTTTTAATCATTAAAGGAATTTGTTTCGGTTGTGGATTTCACAAAGTTCACTGCCTCATCTACTATTTTAATTACATGAACACAGACGGGAAACAAGAATTTAATAATTTCTTAGCACCAAAGACCTCGGTTAAAGATTAATGGGTGGCTGCATACTGGGCATAGACTTGTTAATCCAGTTTTTATGTGGTTTGACAAAAACCTGGCTTGGTATATTAAAATATTAAGCATCTAAACATGTAATTAAGATCCAAATTGCCTTGGAAATAACTGTGTGGAGTGTCATTGTGCTCTCCTGTTTCCTAAATCACTCCAAGGCCAGTGCTCTTACAGACCATTAAGGTGTGGTGTGAGGTTAAAGTTTCACTAAGCAACTAATACAGATGCGACATTGTAATACACTGAACTTTTTTGTTTGTTTTGGTTGTGCTTTTAAGAAAACTTAGAATTAATAAGTAATGTTAGGATAAAAACATGCCTTGGATGACTGGGGGAGGGGGGGTACAGCAATCTGCAGAAACTGTAAAAAGGTGCATGTAAAATGAAATGCACTTTACCAATGGAAGTTCAATCACCATTACCCATCTTCCCCATTACCTTGGTCATGAACCGGTCCGCTTTAGTGCGCTCCTCGTCTTTGAAGTCAATGTCAGGGTTATAGTTGCACACCAGCTCGTTGAAGCGCTCAGAGTGGCGCGTTATCTTTCCTTCGGCCCTGCCGCTCGCGCCCAGGTTGTTTTCGGAGACGTTGGGCACGTGCTGCTTGTAGGCCAGCGGTGTGAGCCTGCGATGCCTCGGACGCACGCCGTATCCCGTACCGGGTCCGCAGCCGTGCACCAGCAACCACGCGCAGGTGCACGCCGCCGCCAGCAGGCCGAGGCGCGGAGCCGGCGTCATTTGGTGCACGCGCACAGGACGACCCGGAGACTCCGCGGCGCGAGCGCAACAACACTAAGCACCTGCTGGCATTTCAGCGCGAGGCAGTATTTTCCACGACCGTACCGCGAGCCCAAATTAGCAATGCACGCTCTCCCGGGGATTGGAGGTTGTAAATCATTAACCAGACTGAGCTGCGCGACGGATCAAACTCATTGTTTGCACCCACACGTAAAACGGCCTAGATAACGTTATAAGATAACATAACAAGTGTACTTTTAGGGCGTGTGGGTGATGCTAGAGCTATATAGGCGTTTAAGGGCGACTCCTAAATCGCTTCCATTTACATCTCATGTTGACAGCAGGTCACGCACACTGAGTTACCTGCTTCCTCTTCATCCTTTGAGAGATGTGCACAGCCGCAGGTGTCTCATCTTAAATCCCATCGTTAGTGTTCTCCGCACCTTGGACAGCTCCGTACAAAAGCAAGTCTCTTTCAGCCGGCCTGATAAAAATAATCTACCTCTGTAAATGTAGACCGCGCTGGGAATGAAAATGCAGAGTTCCCGCCGGTGTGTCGCGAGCGCCTTTAAAAAGCTCCGCTCTGCCTGCATGCTTATGTGAGCGGATAGGACAGGACAGGACAGGACAGGGCAGGACAGGACCGCCCCCCTCCCTTCCTGCGCGCCGTCCGCACACGCGCCTCCACTTCACCCTTGCATTCTAAAGACCTCATCTTAAGAATATCCTATAAGATCACTGATTCATTCTGCAGCACTCCCAGAATGTAGACATTTTATTATTTTCTTCTTTTTACAATCTTTTTTTCTCATGAAAGTTCAACGTTGCACACTTTCAGAAAAAAAAGGTATCAGCTGTATTCTTGTGTCCCCTTTTTCTATACCTTTGTATCTTTTACATAGAAAGATGATGCATGTACTGTTCCTTTAAAGCTTTACACAAAAATAAGCATGGTACATTTACGTGTCTGTGGCCATTTTAAAGGTACACGATCACTGTAGATATGGCAATTTTTACAGTAAACAGCTGTAAAACATTTATAGTAAAGTACCTTAATATCTTATCGCAGTATAACATAACACATAATCCAGCATATTTGCTCATTTTCCTGATGCTTTTAAAAGAACAGAAGCAGCTTTCAATTGGTGCAGGACACAACTGATTTGAAGGTTAAAGGTCTTGCTCGAGGACCCAACCAAAGCACCCCAACTAGCTAAATTAGCTTGCATTAAGTCAGTGTAACCTTTTAGTGTGAGTTAATTTAGTGGTGAAGGTGGTTGAATCAATGCAAGCTACTTGAGTTCATTGTGGTGGCTCAGTGGTCAAGACCTTGAGTCATTTTGTTCCAGTAAATTACTGTAACATTTTCACCGTTTACACAGTGTATCCATACCAAGATGCATATTAAGTAACAGAAAATGTACTACACCAACAAAAAAAGGTACAGTTTATTCATACATTAATTCATCTTCAGTAACTACTTTATCCTGATCAGGGTCCAGGATCTAGACCTATCCTAGGAACACTGGGTGCAAGGAGAGAAAATTCACCTATTCACCCTGGATTTGATGCCAAAGTGTGACAGGCACTACAGGGAGCATGTGTGAAAGGACTAAACCATGGAGCCTATAGTTGTGCATTACTACCCACAATGCTGCCCTGGGTACAGTTTTTTAGTACTGTTTTCTGAGTGTTTGACTGCATCGTTGAATTAACAGCTTACAGCATTTAATCAATTGCTACTGTGTTTAACTGATTCTTCTATACATTCCAGTTAGACCCAAACAAGACTATAACTGGTAATTCAAAACTGGACATATCGCTGTGCAAGCCTATATTTTATATCTATGTGAAGGAAATATAATAAAAAAGGTGTAATCATATAACTGTAAAGATATACAAATATAGATGTGTATGTCTTCTCTTATAAAAGTCACCAGTGAATGAATACCACACAATTTAGCAATTGTGTAGTTTAATTCTGTAGTGCATTATTAAAAGTAACATTCAAAATAAGGGTTAAAAGTAAGTCCATGACATGAAATTGACATTTCTGCACTGACTTCCTGCCTAAGAGTACGAACAGTAGTTTACAGACACTATCTGGCTTTCCCTTCCTTTGTTTGCTCCTGTTCAAAAAAGATGCTAACTAATTGTGGTCCCTGTGCACTTAACGCTTCTCAGTGGGGAACACCCATCTGCTCTAAAAACATCATATATATTTTTACTTTTCTAGAACAATGGATTTAGATGACCGTAAGATTCTTATTGTCACAATATGAACGAGAGGAGGAAGAAAAATAAAGCCGAGCAAGATATTGCAGTGATTTCCGCTGACCTCGAAGATGCATCCAGAACTTTGGCAACTAAGATAATTTATTTAGGCACAAAATGACAGATAGGACAAAGGTTAGGGATTGCCCTGAATATGACCAGGAAAACTCTCCTTTACTGTCTATTCAGTGCTTGTGACTTTCCCTTTAGCTGAAATACTGTCCAAGATAGGACATTGTGCTGGAAGAGGGTAGAGGGAAAAAAAACAGACTACAGTCACAGAGAACTCTGCAAACAGGAACATTCATTCATTTTCAGTGACCACTTGTCCTGGTCAGGGTCACGGTGAATCTGGAGCCTATTCCAGGAACCCTTGACGTGAAGCAGGAATACACCTTGATGTCATACCGGTTTATCACAGAGCCCCATGCGCACGCTCACATGCAAACACACACACATATTTGGAAATAGGGGCAAATAGCATAACCAATGTACCAGCATGTTTTTTGGGGTGGAGGAAACTCAAGCAGACATGGAGAGAACCTGCAACATGACACACAGACAGACACAAGCTTAGGATCAACCTGGGGCTCTTGGAGCTGTGATGTAGGAATACTATTTGCTATACCACTATGCCACCTGCAAACATGAACAATCATCATGAACATTTTAGATCTAGAGAGGATGATGATGTTTATTTAAAACATTTTTGTGCCTATTTGGAAATCTTTACAGTCTTTCATATGTGTATTATCAAAATAGTGGTACAACAATAAAAAAAAATTATCTGTACTTTATAGTAAAATGTAGCCTCAATGTTTAGATTTAAGTTAGTTGTAATGCCAAACTGTAGTAACTAGTGCTTGGATTTTAGAGAAGGTCGAGTCAGTCATGACATTACAAGTAAGAAATAAAACACTATGTGTCATTCTGCTGTAGGAATATAAACAACAATAGGATGGTACGGTGCGATCCAACAGAAAGTGGGGTTACAGTTACTACCCCAGATATATGTCTATGCCACCTCATGTTATATGTAAAAGTGTTGAAGTTCTGAAAACACAGTCTTCTGTCCTGTATATCATGTCAAAAAATGTACAATTAAAGGTTTACCTCTGACTACTACAAAGCACTAATACTGGAGACTCCTCATCAAATTGACAAATAATCTCCTCAAAGACAGTTTCACGATATGAACAATTAAACACATTTTTATTTGTTTATGTGAAGCATCTGTCGTTATGTAACTTGGTACTAGAGAAATGATAATGCATTAAAACAAGCACTTTAATATAAACCTGTGATTTGTATTAAAGCTGGAATTACTGACAGATCCACCATTATAGAAAATTAACACTTGTGTGTTCTTTGGTCAGTCGTATTATATTTATTGGTTATGCCTCCAATCAGATTAGCTTCATTTATTTTCATTTATTTACATTTCACTACATGGCCTGGTAGTGTTCAATGGGTAAATCAATTATCCAACACATAGACAAATTTTTTTGCTTAAAATGTATGCAGAATTAATTTTTATCTTTTAATCATTTTGTATTTACCTGGCAAATTACAAAACAATAAAACATTTTAAATTGTCCATTCCTTGAGAAATATAGTCCATGCATGGTGCTGACTATTGTCCAGGTATTAATTTATTATAGCTTAGAACTATGTAACATTAAATGATGTGAAAAAATAAGCAATTTTTTGAAATGAAGATAGTTTAATTGTTATGATTTGCTCCCCTCCCTTGACCTTGGCCTCCACCTCTTGAGTTTTACTGACCTCACACCCCTATTTCAGGATGGGAGTATGTAGTGCCATGAATGGCTATATTTCCTGAGCAGCCAAAGCACAGAAAACGAGATCTTTCCTGTCAGAGTTACTCCAGCTCACTTTGTTCCCTGTCACAGTGGGCTTGTGACTGCACCTGGGCTCAGAATAGTATTCTGCTGTTGAGCTCTTGCCAGCATGCAGTAAAATTAGATGCTGAGTCATTTATAAAGCTCTTAGTTCCACTGGCTTCTAATCATCTGTCATGAGATGTCCATCAGATAAGGCGTGTAGTTGAAATTGTAGCCATAACATACAACTGTGTATATACTGCATGTGTATATAACAAGCACTCCAAACCTAGAACTGGTCAGAGGATGTATGGTAGACTGGAAATTAAAAAAAAAAAAGGGGGGGGGGGGGGAAGCTGATTAGACACTCTGAAGGACCTTTATTTCCTGACAGAGAAGCTGATGGCAAGGGCGGTCAAGGAGGACAGCAGTTCCAGCAGGCCATGCTAAGCAGTTTCAACTCTGTTATCAGTGCAGGAAAAAGCAAGGTGCTGCATCCCAACAAGAGCAGGGGTTTGGGGTCTGCCTTAGGTTTTAATAGCAACAACACAAACTCTGATGACCTCACATAGCACCCTTGCCACAGCTTAACCCCATGAGACACAGGATGACAGAAGAGGATGATCTGTAAGTATGTTTATGACAGTAAGTTGTGATGTATGTTGTACTATGATCGCAGCATCCTTTTAGCCCTTACATCATGCATCTAATATATGGAGCCACTTTTCAACACAAGATTTAGGTTTGCCATCATGTGACAGCAGTGATGCTGCAAAAGGTTGGACAATAGCTAACCAGGGTGGAACTTCCTGGCCCCAAGGCAAGCAGGTTAGGGGTCAAAAGAAAAATATATACCTCATACCGGCTATCACATTGGCTACGTAGCTAAGAACTGCTGTTATCTTTCTGTACAGCATGCAGTATTTATTTTCTATCATGCATGTAGTTGGGTGTTAATGTAGCACAGAATAGGGGTTCTGACTTTAAATTGTTGGTCTTGAAGACATTCCATTAATGACTTACTTAAAATATATTTTTTGAAATGAATGATTTGCTTTCAATAACATTTATGTAAATCAGTTGTACATTCCAAGTGAGCACGTTAATCGGCATCATTGCGTCATTGAAAATTGAGAGAAAAAAAAAATGAGAGAACACTTCTTCTTCTTCAGGAAATTTGAATGATACAACTTTGTCTTGAACACATAACTTGTAGATCATGCCAAATATTTAATGAGGGTGAATGTCTAACAGTTAGGTGTTATTTTAATAATAAATTGTAATGATTGTATGAAAGTAAGGTGTAATCATAGTGGGCTGGGACAGGAAAGAATTGTCTTATAAGTGCTGTAAAGGTTTTATGAACGTTTTAAATGTTATTTATCAGAAATATGCACAGGGGTTGCTGTGAAGGACATGTCTTTTATCTTAACTTTATTTGTAAATGGAAAATCAGTTGGACACAAAAGGTAGAATCACCAAACTGTGTTCCTAAAATTTCACAAAATAGTGCTCACAGTGGGAATATTAGTCTCTTATGAAGTGTGTGAAGTAAGTGTGCTGAGAGTGTGCAGTGAGGGTGTGGGCACGCACCGGCAGGCAGATTGTATGGCCCATTATCAGCCGATTAGCAAGAAGTCTCGCCTTTTCCTGCCACCAGATTTCTATTTGCCTGTAGGAATAATAACTCCTAGTACACTTTGGCTCCCACTTCAAAAAGCTAACTGTCAGCTAATCTAAGTCTTTCCCCCGTCTTCATTCTTGTGTTTTAACAATAAAGATAGCCTATCACATCTCTTGAAAAGTCGGCCATCTCCCGCTTTTTGTCTGATATGCTGAAGTAAATCTGACCAGTCAAATGGTCTCTGTTACTCAAAAGCTGTGATGTGTGTCCACCCTTTACACCACATTCAGGAAGAGAAATACAATGAATTTGTGACAAGGACTTCTGTTGCCCCCTCCTCATAAGATAAGCTGATAAGGAAAGAGCATGCATGCAAAGAACAAGAGTTTCCATACTTTCCTAAATAATCTATGTTAATGGTCATCAAAAGGAATATGACCTTAAAAAGAAAATAAAGATAAAAAAAAAATGGGACATGTACATGAAGCGTCTGCTGTAGCGGAGGCTCTTATCAGTACTTGCAGAGGATTCTCAGAGAGAAAACAGTTGCAATAATCAAAACTATCCTCAATTAAGACATCCAACAAGAAACGGCAATCAGAAGACCAGGACGTCTTTTTCCGTTCCAAATGATGGACAACAAGGAAAAGGAAATGAACACTAGCCACAAAAAACGGATGGCAGAGATTCAGGGGGGTGAAGGAGAGAGTGCACGTGGCCGGGGCGCTGATGATGATGATGTAGAGGTTTTTGTGCCAGGGGCATCTGCGTGGAGGAAAGCAGAGGCTGGAGAGGCAGCAGTGTCCGTTTCTACAGACGTGCTGACAGACCCTGGACACAAAGACGCTGCTGATTAAAGCTGGACAGCTCAGCATAGGGGGTAGGCGTGCAAGCCCAACAAAACAAGGACGCAATCAAAAAGGTGGCATAGCGCTTAGCATGACTGGAACTCTAGTCCTTTTACGTAACACTTCTGGAAAGATGTACTTCAACTGTTGCCCTTTACAGCCATTCAAGTAACTAACAATCTTCCTACACAAAGGACAAAGAGACAGTGTTTAGAAAAACAGATGAAAATACATTTTATTGTTCTTTTGTGTGATTCAAAATTTCATTAACAGACAATGTAAACAGTGTGTAATTGTGTTTGGCAAATTCATTACTATTTGTCTACCCTTGTCACTGTATTAGTACAGGTTTTTTGTTTGGATTTTTAAAAAAATCGCTTTTAACAATTTACACATGGTTGGATTTCTATACCTTATAATTTCTGATTAAGACAGCTCAAATTTTTCTAATAGCTACGTCACCCACATGCAATACAAATGCATACTGTGGAATAGCTGAGCTCATCATTGCCTAGGTAGTCTAATAGAGCAAAGCATGCCATGCCATATGAGGGGAAATCAAAAGAACGTTAACCAAAACCTTGAGAAGTGACTGGAATACACTGTCCCCTTCTGGCCATTCCTTGTAGAACATTTGTTTAAAACATGCTGATACAGCAAATGAAGTAAAAATGATAGGTATAAATAGTTTGTAAAAAATAAGAAAAATTATTAAATAGCCCCAGAGAAGAAAAGCAGTATCACTGTCATTTATGCAAGCTAATTCTTCCTGTATATACGTAATTAAAAAGTGTTTGCATTTCACTGACTAGACACTGAATGTCATGTATTTAGGACTGGCATTGATAAAAAAATTTAAAAAAAACCTTAGATCCAACACACACTCCCAATATGTTATTGCACATGGTAAATTATCACATAATAAAAAATATTCACAGTTACAAATGGTCCAAGACAGTTTGAAAAACCTGGATTTATCACACAAGTATCTTGAAGGCAAGTATAAATTAAGGTGCACATGAAACTCAACTATGAAAAATAAACATGGCTCTTGTGTAAAACTTGGAGCTTTCTAAAAACTGAGGAAAAAAACTCCACATGGAGAAACTTATTCTCTATTCACTCTAACAAGATTGTTTCATCTAAATGTGAGGAGCGTCCTGTATCCTCTCCCGCTCATCAGACTGGGCTTCCTGCAACGGCCTTCCTCCAAAAGTGTTATTAAGACCCACTGAGGAACAGCAATGGGATAGACGCACACTAAAAATAGTGGTGGAGGGGAGGAAGGCATCTTGGCCGAGTTCTGCTGGAGAGAACTCAACAGGAAAGGAACAGTCGGGTTTATGAGGTCATTCTCTGAAATAGCTTCAGTGAATGTTTAGGTGTCGGAGTCGCACCTCTGACAGTCACTACACATTTTTCATTAAGGGGTTTGTTGAGAAAATGTAAACACATAACCTTTAGAGAACCTGAAGGCAGCCTGAACCCCTCTTTAAGAACTTCACGTGTTCGTGGAACCACATTAACACATGCGGAACCTGCAATAAAACCTGCAGTAAAAGCTTAAACCCTTGAGGTCCTGTAGGTGAAGCTGTGATTAATCACTTCACAGGCAGCTGCTTTGACCTTCACCAGCCTGCAAGAAACCTCATTCATCCATCAGCCTTCTTCTTCACTCATAGGCCGATAGACTGAACACATCTTGCCTCTGGTCTAAAATCTTTCCACTGGATTTAAAAAATGTGTCCTCAACTTATCTACCAGAAAACGCCATCACTGGATCTTTGAGAGTCCACTTGCCAAGAGGAGCCTGAAATGGACTGCAGATCGGGACACGGTAAAAGGCAGGCGATGGAGACCTGTTTATGGACAGAAGAGAGCAAGAAATGTTGAATTACTTACATTTCTTTCATTTTTATATTATTTCCAGTTTTTTTTTTTTACGGTTTAAAAGTTCTATGTCTAACCTTATAAGAAATTGTTTCCCTTTCAACTAGACCTCTTTTGGATTTACTTTACGCATTTTTACAAAGAGTGTGTAATAACCCTGATCTTGAAAGCAAAGTTTATGGGCAAAGCAAATCAATTAAATCAAAAGAACTCTCTCCAACACAATTTTAGCTTGATAGTATTTTTAGACCCTGACCTTTTTGAACCAGCACGATGAGCACTTCTGTACAGAACTCTGGATAACGGTGTCTGCTAATTGGTGTAAATGTAAATGCAAGCCCAGTGAGAGATACCATATGTCTCGTGAGTTGGTTTGGGGTGTGTGCTCGTGTGTGTGCTGGAGAAGGGGATTGACACTTAGTCTTAGGCCCCCCTTGGGACCCCTATTCCCTTACTGTCCCTTTTCACATTCCTGAGAGAATTGTCCTCTTTCTATCTGAGGAAAAGAGACCAACCCATAGGGAAACATGCCCTGCTCTGAAAACACCTAACTCAAAGACCAAATGAAAACACACACACACACAGGCCTAGTTAACAGAATCACTAGCCCTATTGTACATTGTCAGTACCTTGCACACATGAATAAATTGTTGCGAGTTGTTAACCAGAGTCTGGAAAACCTTGATTGGCCTGCAAAACTATTAGACCTCTCTACAGTAGAAAACTTGCAGGATTATTTGTAAACAGGCATCAATGAGCTCCAGGCAATCAACTAGTTAGTGGTTAAAAAAAATGAACTACCACTGATCAGCTCAAGATGCTGGAGGTATCCTGACAGGATTAACCACCCAAGGAGATGCCTAACCAAGTATTTAGAAAGAAATGTCATGTGATTAACTCCCCCCCCCCCACTTCATTTGTTCCTATGTGATGAGGAGGCCACAATCAATCCAAATAATCCATCCACACAACTTTTGCACACAGGGAATGAGTGGAAAACTTCACAGAGGCGTTAGTTATGTCCCAAAACAAAAGTCGTAAAACTAACCGAAGGCTCGGATGAGTTCCCTCTGCACGGCCCACGTGACTGTGTTGATTAAACAGGCGGAGGTGAGACCAGCAAAGAGCACGTTATACAGGAAGACGATGTGGAAGTTTCCCAGCCAGTTGTATCTTCCAAAGTCGCCAAGCAAATCAAATCTTGTGATTCCTAAATACAATGAAAGAATTTAATTGTACAGTAAATAAAAAAAATAAAAAAAAAAGAAGTGGTGAATGGATACTGTCAAAACACACTATTCTAAACGGCACATTACAAGCAACTTTACTTGGCAGAAGACTCTAGTTTTTAAAGACTCTTCATGTTTTCATGTAACAAATTCCCAGAGTATTTGCTTACCCAGAGTACGGGAAAACACAGGCAGAGCCGAACTGAGCACCAGGAGAGATACACAGTTCCCGATGATCTGCAGAGACACACAAACACAAGCCCAAAGTGTGGGAAAGTGTTTAAAAAAATCATTTTAATAAATTTTAAGTTTTCATTTCTGCACTAGTGGGACTGTAAGTGTGTGAAGTGTCTATACCTGTGTGAGGTTGGTGTCTTGAGCTCGAGGCCAAAGGCTGCTGAAGAGAGGAGAGCTGTAGAAACCCACCAGTGAAGACACCATCAGATAGCTAGCAGTTCAATTAAGGGCCAACACACATCCATTACAAAAGCATGTGATCTTAAAATATGAAACATCACAGCGCAGTTCGGCAGCGGGTCTTTTATATTTTTTCTATATCTCAGTTTCCTCTGGATTTTATGGTTTACTCCACACCTCCCCAAAAAACATGCTGGTAGTGGAATCAGCAAATATGATTTAACCGCTAGGTGTGAGAGTATGAATGTGTGTGTGTGCGCATGATGCACAATGAAGGACTGATGTCATATCTAGTGTGTTCAAATTCACAACAACTTCGACCTGGATAAAGCAGTTACAGGATGAATGAATGAGTATCACAAAAGGACTCTTTAGGCAAGTTTCCTGAATGAGGAAAACAGTGTCATGGTTATATATGTTTAGAACAGCAAATGTACATCAACTCAAAAGAAAGTGATACACAAAATTGCTTTGTTTAAAATTTTTTTTAACTACAACCAGGCGAATATTAAGCCAGCCCGTGTAGCTCTAGTGAAAACCCATCTAAACTTCTGATGGAATTCTAGTGTCATTGAAACTAAGCACCACTGTTACACAGCACCCCCTTATGGAGAACCATTAGATTGCTGAGAGAAAGATTATGAGTGAATAACTGAAAAGGCCAAAGGTCTGTGACAGGATCACATCTTACAACAGAGGTGGTGACACAATAAAGGAACCTAATAATGGACTCTTGAATAAAAGCTTATTTTCACAGCATCTGCACTCCATGTGAGAAGAAACAAGACTTCAGAGAAGCGCTTTGGGAAAATGAATTCTCAGCAGTGATTCAAGCAAACGATTTTTTGAGAAAGGATACAGGATAAGAACAACTTGAACTGCTGCCCCCAGAGAGCCAAACATAGAGAAGGACGCCAAACCCAGATGAGGGTCCTGAAAATAAAAAATATATATATTAGTTAGTCATAGTGTTACACATATGTTAATATTCTCAAACAAAACAAAACTGTAGGGGAAGAGAAATATGAAAAATAAGTCATTCCAAACATGCTTACGAATCCTTTTCAGGTAGACTTGACAAGAATTGTCAGTTTTGCTGCATTGCAATACTGCATTGTAAAATATACATGCCTAGCATATCAAACAGGGGAAGGGGATGTGCTATATATTCATACAAACCATAAAAGAATATTAAATCACTTATGATTTGTAATTATTTTTTTTATATAACTCAAGTCAAGTCAGTTTCTTTGTCAATCCTGTAAGTAGTTGTATACAATGGACCAAAATGTGGTGCAACACACAACAATGTAGTACAACAGTACACAAGACTACACAAAGGGCACATACGAAACACTGCCAGATGAACGCAGGACAATAAATACACAAGATATTTCTATTCATATATGTTGCGGTCAGTTATGTGTCAACGAAACGAGTTTGTGAACTTTAAAGAAATCTTACCTCCATTCCTCTGGGCATGGCGGACTCATCAAAAAGCAGCTCGAGCACATGGAAACACACCATCAACACACACACCACCTGAAAAGTAATATCAACAAGCCTCAGCATCATAACAACAGGTTATGAATTAAAATGACAAGTAAATACATAAATGAATAGATAGATAGATAGATAAATAAATTGAAAAATACTCATCCTTACAGTTAAGGCTAAGAGGAGCAGCATGACCAGTGGGTAGCCCAGGTTACGTTGCCATGCAGAAGCCTTCCTGCGTGTCTCTGTGTGGAAAAAAAAACAGCGAGGGATGCTGAGTGAGACACAGTTGGGATTCATGTGAATCTACAGTTCGAGATGTGGGTTGAGGGTTCTCACCCAGAGCCAGGCGCTTGGCATGTATGCTCACAAACTGCTTCTTCATTGCCTCCATATTGAGGTTCAGCCAGCAGGAGGTGCTGTTACCTAAGAGAAAGAGACAGAGAGCAAGCGCATTAGTAATAAATACAGCACTCATAGATGCTCATGTCACCTACAATCCCATACTCACTTTTGAGTTTCCTTGAGAGAGAAGCCTCTTCAAACACAGCACAATTCATTGTCTCCTCCACATCCTCCAACAGCTATCCAACAAGACACAATCATTCTTACTGCTTTTGCCATGTTCCATTACTTTTTAAAATGATTTCATGAAAGGCTTGTTTCTTCACAAATCAGTGACTAAAGTAAAAGTAAAGCTTATATAATTACTCAGCCCCAAATGTCCGAGTTAAAGTACTTTTTCCAAGAAGATCTAAACTTTTTCACATTTTATGATTCACTTGCTACAGGGGTTCCCAAACTAGGAATCACTTGACTCACAAACAGGATCACAAGAGAAACTCCCAATCTTTTTCATGTATTATACAAATGAACATTAGAAATATAACTAAAAGCAGATTTTGTGTGGCTACTATTGTGAAATGTTTCTGCCATTTAAACAGGCCATATTTAAATGAAGAATGTACATGCTATTTTAGTCTTTTTCACTCTCGTAACATGCTGCAGTAGTGTAGGAATTCAGAAAAAAAAAGAAAAAGGACAAATTTCCCCATCCATCTAGCTCCACTAAACAAATTAGCATTGTGTCACAAATAACAGACTTGTGCATTGTTCTAGAATTGAACTATTGAGTACTAGTACTAACTTGTTTTCCTATTATGGGGGTGTGTTAAAATGTTTAATACCTCCCATGCAATCTGCATACCTTATGAAAGGTTTGTTTTGTTTCTGAATTTTCTTTGAATGTTTTCTTAGAATTTTCAATTTGAGATCGGGTTCATGACATCGATCAAGCCGATGGCGGAAAAAAGAATCAGTGTGTTCGACATAGCTGTGTATGAAACTTGGAATGAATTTGGAAACGTGACACACAGGAATGTTTTAGCTCTGACGTGCTTTCTTGTGAATGTCGCATTTAATCCTCCAGATGTTAAAGTACGCAGGCAAGTATGTAAACAATGTTGCTCCTGTTGCCACCACTTCGGTCACAAAACCAGGCCCATTTGCTTTACATCACACTATCCATCAGGACTATTTTCCTATGACAACAAACACAGTAGTGTTTTCTTCTTCGTCTATTGTTTGAATCGGAAGTGACGGCAGAAAAGAGATGCACCCTTTCAGACACGCCTCCTGACGTTTTGACGAGCTATGTCAAGTACGTAAGCTCACTTTTCCCACTAGACTGGTAAATCGGTGCAAGGAATAAGCCTTTGCGATTTAGTGACTTTCATTACACATATGTTACTGATAAAATAAAAATATTTAAATGTTACAGTAGTCCTAATTTATAAATCAGGACTTTAATAAAATGTATTGTGGTCATGGGATCTCAGAGAAGTGTTCATTTGTGGTCATCTGCCCAAAATGTTTGGCAACCCCTAAACCCAACATCTTGCATGCTTACCCGTGGTTTAACCAATAACTTTCCAGTGATGCTGAACATGCGTGACATTCCAAAGGGAGTGCACACTGTTGAAAATAAAATGCAGAACAGTAAGCACAATGAGAATAACCAAAAATTAGTTTTCCCCCCTCAACTGCATATCACAAAAAAAGAACTAATCCAAGCAGAAACCAGTGAATCTCTAGTTCATTTCTGACACAGTGGCTGAAGTATAAGCAAATGCAAACAACATTATGGCACACTCTTAACCAGTTTATACTAGACAGGTCGGTATTTGATTTAAAATTTCATCAGGATAACTGAAAAAAGAATGAGCACCATGATAAAATTAACAAACTGAATTTCCAGCCGCTTTGACAAAAATGATAAACTGAAAATAACATTTTAAAGCGATATTTATAATATGATAAATATTAAATGTATTATACAATTTAAAATGTTTTAAAATGTTTAAACCACTGATCTAAATGTACTAATGTTCACTCCACCCAAAACACACTTACATAATAGCAGCAGCACTCCGAATAGCGAGATGCAAGAATAGAGGTAGGGCAGGTAATACTCCCACAGGTCTGAAATAATATACAAGAGCCTAAGATTAGCAGCTGGAGACAAGAAAGCACAAAGAATTTTACACTTTATACAAACTTTAGAAGCTTTGTTAACTGCATTTACCTCTTGAGTAAATGTAACTGAAGAAAAAGTGGTCCTTTCTCTTTCAAAAATAATTGTACCACATGAAAAATTTATTTTCTATAACAGCAATTCTGCCAGCTGCAATATTTATATGAACACGTTCATTCTAATACATCATTATTATTTCTACTATAAAGTCATACAAGACACTTTTGTGAAAGATGCTCCGTATTAACAGATTTTATTTTAAAGCAGATGTGTAATTGTTGATATGATGAGTTTGGTTTGAGGAGACATTTATTCGGCAATCTTAAAAAAAGATAATGCTGTAATGTGTTTTTTTCCCTGACATGGGAAAGTCTTCACGATGGAGGGCTTTACAGTTTCTCTGTAATTTGTAATTTATTTTTTTGTCTTATTAGCTTCCAGAGACCGAGAGGCTGATGAGGAAACAACTGTGTATAGCTGCTATAACAATGTTTCTATTTAACAACATACATTTTCTTTAATTAATAAAAATATAATTGTTGCCATATTGCTGTAGTATATGATGAATAAAACACTTCAGATGGTAATCAGCTTTGCAGTGGTAATAGAAATTCATTTGCCTTGTTGATTCATTTCTTCCAAGTGTGTTTCTTGTTTTTCTTACTTATGCAACAGACTATATGTGTTAATGTGCATCAGAAAGAAAGGTGTTCCCTAACACACACACCGTAGAGACTTTCCCTGGCTGTGTTATCGTGGAGAAGCGCTGATGCCACCCACACAATGCCAAGCACCAGGAGACTGAGCAGAAGCAGCATCACGGCGGTTTCGTACACCCTGGCCATGACACCCTGTAACAAAATGGAGCATGGGCATGTCACCACTCATACAGGCATGATGACTCATTGTGCTGATTTCCCTAAGATAACAAATCGATTGGGAAAATGAATGGATGCATTCATGATACCTAAAGTTAGAAATGTTGATTACCTTTTTGGAACCAACAAAACCTTCGGACTCTGTAAAGAAGTAAGCAAAGGGCATGAGGAAGACCAAGGAGAGGTTGGAAAAGAGAAAGACCAAGTTCCAGAGACCTGCATGACAAGAGAATCCATAAAATCAGGTCAATAATACAGCCGCAAAAAACATATGGCCATTTAAGAATATACTGTTGTTTAAAATTATTGATAATGTGTCTTTAGAGCGCACCGTGCTTGACTTTATTATATAAAACTCTAATAATTATTAAGATTTTGTCTGTAAGTACTTTAACTGGTTACATTGTAGGAACACATTGTAGGTTTCTAGAAAATTACTTTACACATGTTGTCTGAATTTCCCACATAACTCTGAAGTATTACTGTTATTACTAACACCTTGGCCATGGTGTTCAGTGCCAATGCTCACAAGTGAATGTTTATCAGACTGCATGAGCAATCTCCTGGCCTGATACCAAAAAATACAGCCCTATGATGTCAATCATCGCTTTTTATGTGTTTGCTTTCACCTTTTTCGTCAATCACATCTGAGTGCACTCATTAACTGGTGCTCTAGATACTTGTCTGTAAGCATGTGAGAGCGTGTTTATGAGAGAGTTTGGGCTTTTGTGTACCATGGATAAGCGAGCCGTTGAGCCACTGCATGTAGTAGTTGTGTGGAAAAGTGAGCAGGACCTCGTTGGACAGGATGGACATGGGCAGGAGGAGAACTGCACCCACGGCTACAGAGAGAGTGAACGTGCACAACCACAGCCTAGAGTGGGCACAAACCAAAATGGTGAGTGTTAGTGTAGTGTCTTCCAACTTACACGAGTCCAGCTGTAAAATGTGGAGGTGTAAAACACCACGATGGAGTGCCAAAGGGCAAACCAGTACAGATATTAACAATCAGAACACAGAGATAATCAGAGGAATCATGCACAAGTCTTTTTATTACTTTAACTCTCCAGTTCCAATAGTTCACACCAGGCAGTTAAATACTTACGCAATTTTATTCACAGTGGCATCCTCAACGTCATCTGGAGAGAGAGAGAGTGAGAGAGAGAGAGAACCACATCGACATGTCAGCGTACATCAGTAAGTGTTACTTAATTTTGTATGTTGGAGTTTTATTCTTCTGATATGCAAGCTTCCTTCCTCTACCAGAAAACCTTACTAAAGAATTATGACCAAATTTGTTACAGAATGATAGACAGAGAGCAACAGATAGACAGACAAATAAAGACGGAGAGCAACAGACACAAAGGCAGAAAGAGAGAAAAACCCCAAAGAACAGCACATAGAAACAAAGAGACAGACAGACAGCAAGACACAGCGAGATAGACAGTCTGACATAGACAGACAAAGACAGAAAGGTAGGCAAAAATACACAAATAAGACAACAGACAGCAAGACAGACAATGACAGAAAGACAGAAAGAAAGCAAATCCAGGCAGCAAGACATACGGTCAGGCACTACTAGCATGATACATCCACATAATGACAGAAAGGAAGGAAGAAAAACCCAACGCACAGAAAGACAGTAAGACAATCACTGTGCACTTATGGAAAGGCAGTTAAACACGACTAAATAGTAGTAACAAAGGAATAACTGGCTTCATTTTGAAGAGATGTAATGAAAAGCTCTAGGTCTCACGGAGAGGAAATGTGAAAGACCTGCTTTAGAAGTACTGAGACCAACAAAGCTTGCGCAATTCAATTTAGCCACAAGGCAAAATGCATGAGAACCTCAGAAAAACAAACTTGTAAAGCAGATTTCTGGATGAGCTCCTGCCAAAACGTCAATCAATCTGGGACCATTTTGGAAAGTCTCCAGCCAATCCAACAACAGCTAATAAAACTACTCCGTTTTCCAAAATGGTCAGCAAGGTCATAAACAACATTCAGAATCTTAACTGTTGTTACTGAAGGAGCAAACAAATAGTGGTTCGTGTCTAGATAAAACAGGATAAGTGGACGCATGTTGTCAGGCTTGGGAGAGTTGTAGGTAAGGAGCCGTGTGTTTATGATCTCTCAGAAACATTCCTCACATCCCCCAACCTCATCATGCTGACAGGGACATTGCGTAAAGCCCTTCCACTGGCATCTGCAACACTGATCCTGGCATATCATCTTAACACCCCGGAGTTAGAAACGTTCACATGCAGAAAAACCCAGTCTATATGCAAGGCAAACATGTCTGCCATGCACGGTGCAAATAAGGTATCAATTATCGACAATATTTTAGATATAAGCAAAGGGTTTTTAGTGTTCATTTACTGCTTTTGCACTACCAATCACGTCCACTGCATCTTGAAATCAAGGGTGCAATGCTGGTGTAATGGAAGAAACAGCATTTACCCTGAGAAAGTGCCCTGGGTGATTATACTTACCCGTAACAAACTCGGCATTCTTCTTGAAGTGTGTCAGAATGAGGTAGGACAAGACGTATAGGCAGACAAAGAGCTGAACGCAAATCTGTAAGAAAAGAATAAAGAATAATTACCAGGTACGCAAGATGCCTGCACAATGACCTGATGATCTGCAAAACAATTTCACACATCATAAATCTACTGCTAAAATTTATATATTACTTGACTATATAGCTTATTGATATCTTGTAAATGATAAATATGAACTAAATTAGTCTCAAAATATATAAACAAAGAAACCAAACAAATAAATACGCCACCAAACTGTGCAACCAAATAGACCTTTTTATTTGGAATTTAATCCATTTACAAGTTGCATTATCAGGTCAATAGAAATGGATATGTAACACCACCAAACTTTTTCATTAATCTGCGTCATTAATCAAGGAAGCCAAAAATCATGATTACAATTAAAATATGATTAATTGTGCAGCTCCAACTATGAAGGAAAATATAACGGTCATCAGTTATGACACTTTAGTCCAGTAATTAGCCTTACATTTTTTTCTTTGTTGAAAATGTAAACAAAATTACGTTTCATTACACTAAACACAGGTAAAACCGTAGAAACATGAAGGTTAAGCGGTCAGTATATTATCAGTATTGGACAGGAGCTCTTGTACCATCCAGAGTACAAAGTAGTTCCTGGAACCTCTCTCATCACACTGTACCCACACCCACATGCTTACAATTGCAGGCTTATCACTCCTGCACCAGGCTGAACTCATTCACAGCTGACAGCTTATCAATAGAGAACGTGCGCAAATGTGGCGCTATTAAAGGCCTGAGCAGGCCAGTAAAGGCATCTGTGTGTAAAGGAGTGTGAGGAACACAATGCAACCATGACGATACAAAGTCCGAGTGGAATGCCCGGGACAAGGACATGGCATACCCAGAACAGGGGATTACATTCGAAGATATAGCATTGTGTAAACGATCGGGTACAAATCATAATACTTAGCCTATTATTAGCTTTTTCACAGATTTGGCTAAAGATTTAAATGTAAACGTTAGCTTAAAGATAGCTTGTGTACAAGTGATTGGTAAGTTTAAGTTAGGCTAACTTTTTCACTACTCCAATTAGCTAACCCGGTTATTAAAATCAAACAGACTAGCTACTGCTAAAGAACCGATTAACTGGCTATGTTTTCACATTAGTGTACTGCAGAGATAGACACATTCTCTAGCTTTATCAGGGTGTGACATTTCTGTTATACATTCGCCCTTTTTGTGTTGAAGTGTGCAAATAGTTTTACTGTGCGACTCATACTTTTTTCAGCCACATTCAGCTAGTAAAAACAAGCATTTTACAAGGAAAGGGAAGGGGAATGAAGCGATTGATACACAAACAGCTTTTATCATTCAGTCAGGTACACTTGATTAGATTTTACTGTTGTATTGTGCCATTTAATCCTTAATATTCAATTCTATTTCTAATACTATTAATACTAAATATTAAATACATAGCACTAACTACACAAAGACTCATTCTGTAAATAGCTCTGAGGATTTCATCATTAATATGGATAAGTACCGGTCGATTTTTTACATGCATGATTGACTAAGTCAATTAATTAAGGGCTGAATAATTGATTATTCCATAAACACATACAGAAAATGATCATGAATCATGGGATGAACTGTTTTTTTTTTTTTGTTTTTTTTTTTAAAAAAAAACAAAAAAAACCTGTCAGTCCTTATCAATGACACAGGTCAAAATGCCATACAACAGATACAAATGCACGAGTCTGTCATGTTTATTAAGAAAAAAAATAATGTAATTACTTTCATGTAAATGGTAAGGAGGAAAATGTCAATAATGTGAACGTCAGGAATTTGCAGTAAGTCTTCATGAATGACAACTAGGAAATGAAAGAGCAGCACCAGATGGAGGAAGAAGGCTGTGGCTCAAATCCCAGTGGATAGTAAAACCAGATGAAAAGTGGCTGACCAGGATTAGAGGAGTGAGTGCACCGACATTAAATCAGCTTGACCAAATGTCAATTTGTCTGGCAACCTGTAATATTTAATCCAATGTTGACCAATATATTGCAGTATCACTACAAGTGTTTAAATAGTGCAAGACAATCAGAGGTAATATGGCTTTTCATCAGTATTGCATTTCTGGTATTTTGTCATTGTTCTCAAGCCATCACCGCATGTTTCAACACATTTACCCACGTAGTAGTACAAAAAAGGAGGAACTACTTGAAACAACATCCTTTAACTCTTTGACTATGCAATGGCACGGTGCCACGATTAACTTTAAGCATTTCTTCATGCACTTCAAGATTCGTTACGTGGATTCAAAATCTGGTTTTAATTTTTGAGGTGTTTTCAAGCAACACAAAGAGAGACTCAAAGCATAATAAAAGCACACCCTGCCACTCCAGTTAACACCGGATAAAGAGTTCAGAGAAAGGAAGAAGGGCAGGAAACAGGAATTTCATCCCCAAAGTGCAAACATTAGCACAAAAAAAAAGGCAGATCACTGTGTGTTAGTGAAGCATGCATTCAGATGCTAACTGACTAACTAGAGTACAAACTCTCGACCTGACGTACTGCTGTCAGTAAAGAACGTATCCTTCAACCCTATAGTCACAGATGTGGCTTTAGGAGACACAAACCACAACCAACGTCACCCATCCACCCAGTTTTTGTTGGCAGTATGACAAAGCATTCAGGGAGGAGTAGCTTATTTATTCTACGAGGCATTTACGTTGGAGGAGAAGTAGCTTAGATACCAAACAAAAAAAATTTTTTCTTCTAATTCAGGCTTTGACGCATTGGCACTGAACTACAACAAGTGATAAAAAATGGCTGAAGTAAACGGTGAACTAGATAGAAAAAAAGGTTAAATGGAATGTTAGACAGCAACTACACTCAGACTGACTACAAAATATTGGTTAATATGTGTTGCAATACTGATCTCACAGGTTTTATATAAGATAAGATCTCTGAGCATTTGGACAAATTACGGCATGACTGTATTATAAAAAAAAAAAAAGAAAAGTCAACTTAACCCTGGTCTATTATTAGCTAGAATTACACAATAGTTAGTTCAAGGATGCAAGTGCTTGGTTTACTTTACCTAAACAATCATTAGCCTAGTATGAGCTAACTAGTTTTTATTATTAACTTTTATTATTACAAAAGTCAAAAAGCTACTGCTATAGCGATAATATTAGCTAAGTTCACTACATCGAGGTAGAGCGGTATAGTGAGTAGTTATGCCACCTCACAGCTCCAGGGTCCCTAGTTCAATCCTGAGCTCAAGTTACTGTTTGTGTGAGGTTTATGATGTTGACCCCGAGTTCTCCGTTTTCCTCCCCCTCCCAAAATATGCTGGTTGGAGAACTGGCTAAGCCAAACTACCCCTAGGTGTGAATGTGTCTGCATGTTTTCCTGCAATAGACTAGAGTTCCATCCAAGGTGCATTTCTGCCTGACGCAAGTATTCCTGGGATGAAGTGTTTCCAGATCAGCCATGACACTGACCAGGATAAAGCAACTATTGAAGATGGATAAATAACTGCTAAAATGTTTACTATAATAAATCATTAGGTTCACCTGCTTATTTTAATATATTGCAAAGCACAGCAAAATCTTGCAGTGTAATTTGATATTTTCGTTTCTATCATGAAGTCATTTTTCCATCAAACATTCCATCATTCTAATATTTGAAGCACTTAGAAGGTGTTACTTGCCATAATAGTCAACATGATCTGGACTGACACAATGAAGAAGAGCTACACTGTGGTGTGAACTGTGAACATGTTTTGGGGTGGATTATCTGTTCACCAAGGCAAACATGGGACAAAGGTGGAGCTTATAACTAGGCAAGAAAAAGGTCATAGCTATTGCTCACTCCTAAACCTAATGATGTTTCTCACCAACTGCGACCCCAAATATGTAATCTCTTTTTATTAGAAATGGTGCTAGATATACAAAACAATAGAACCCATTCATGAAGAGGATCACCGCTCAACAAACTACGTGGAACAAGTTGTTCAGGCTGGATCATACAAAAGCACACTGTGCAGAATGGAGAAAGGAGAGCCAGGTGATCCTATGAAGCACTACAATGTACATCATGTACATTCATACACAATCGTTCATGGGGCTGCTATTACCCTACTCTTTTACTCCATCCTGTCTCAAGTGTCTTTTCCACTAACAAATTCTACAAATAGGCACATCTCTGTTTCATCACACTGTTTATAAGCAACCAGAGTGTGTAACAGGGCCGACAGGATGCTATCGTACAGACATTTCCAACGTGTATGACATTTCTGTATACAGAGAATTCTAACTTGTTTCAACACAGATGTGTACAAAGTGTTACTGATTTCAAGAACTACAACATAAACTTGTAGGTGGTCCTTTATATAATCTGCTCGAGTTTACTCCATCATTGTAAATGGAGTCTAGTCTATACTCCATAGTCATAGTCTAAAATTCCGACAATTGTAGAATTGTAGTAGTCCATACTACATAGTCTAGATCAGTGTTTCCAATTTGGGGTCTTTTTGTTTTATTTAGTTAAAATGGCGGAACCCTACTTTTATCATAGTTAATATCTTTGTTCCCTTGAATTGAATGGGTTTTAGCCAAATCCCAATCAACTGAAACCAATGTCTATAAATAACTTCAACTTCGACTAACTTAGTGTTCTGTCTGAAAAAAGTTTAGAAATAAAAAGTTCCAAGGCTCTAATAAATAGAATATATCTTACTGTACACATTTAAATGATGTCCATAGAATAAATATGTAGAAATGGGGTCTAAGGAATTTATTTCACAGTTTGAGAAACCCTGGTCTAGATATAGGAGTCCAATTCTTAAAGACTGACACATTGCAGGTTACAAAACAGAACAATTTTAGTGCAAACTTTGCAAGGTTAAATAATAACAGAAAAATGATTCCACATCCAGCAGGAATGTGACTCAGGAGAGCACGGGGAACTGCGTGCACAGGAAGTGCACGTGCACAGGGATAGCAAAAACAAATTCAGTTCAGATTTACATAACCACACAGGTCAGGTCGTGATTATAACACCAACAGCTGGTCTGAAAAACACCAGGCCTTCATCTGTGGCGTTCATTAGACCCCAATCTGCTCCTGCAACAGCCGAGTCAACAAACAGGTTGAATTTCCCAACCGACCCAGATCTATCCAATAACAATGCATTTTTATTTCAGCTTGCTTTGTTTTTAATATTGGTGTATATGGATGTCTCGAATTATTCTCTGCAGTTCTCTGAAAGTTGCTGAGTGTAAGATATATGCGGTCCAAGTGTAAAGGTCAGCATCATTGCCTCGTTGTAAGTTTCTTCAGGACTGAAGTTCACGTTGCATTACATGAGTACAAGTCCAATAAAGACATCATAATAACACAGGTGCCTAATTATCTTGTGAATTTGCACGGATCATATATCTTTTTTTTCCCCCCAACTCAAATGCATTTAAATTTCCCTTCTGATTTGTATTAAAAGACATGTTAAGGATCAGTTCCATAGTGCTTAAATATAAAAATATAAGTCACATTGATATTAGGAAATAAAGAACACAACAATCAAAAATCATGGGATCTCATGTTACTATTAAACATACTAAAATGTATGATGGAGGATTTAGAGTTTTATATTAGGAGTAGGTTTTAAAAAAAATCTAAGCACATAATGTCCCAACATGCAGCATCTGGATCCACCCCCTCCCCTTTATTATTTATTTTTCTTGCATTTCACAATCATTAGGCTCAGATCAATCACCATCCTGGCAAACATCCTCTTTTCAGTGCTGTCTTTGTTGGTTAATATTATCCAGGAGCTCTATGTCACATATCCGAGATCAGAACTAGAAACAGATTGTACAGTCAAACTTACTATGATCTCTCGGACCCGATCGTGGAAGAGCTGCTCTCTAAGCGACACGTCGTCGTTTGTTTCCATCCTCCGAAATCATATCCTGAGGAATTGAAACTAAGATACAGGCATTTGAACTAAAGCCACTAGTAACAAAGTTGCCGATTATGTAGAGGCGGTCTCTTGGATCAAAGCGTTACATGCAGCCGTTTAAACCGGAGAAGTTACAAGCGAAGTAGATGCTAAACTACATTTCTACAGCTTTAAATACATTTTTAAATACACCACAAGCTACAGTCGGGGGAAAAAACTGTGTACATTACTCGTAAGGAACCACAAACAGACTGCAAACATTTTGATCCACGTTCTCATACGCCTTCTATGGGGGTTGCGTTAGAAGGGGGCGGAGAAGACCTGAGAGGGGGCGGGGTTATCGCGGGTTTAAAATAAAATGGGCGTGGTTTACCCTGAGACAAAGGTTTTTGCTTCTCTGCAGATATACTTTACAGTCTTAATAAATTTTAATAGGCACATCAGTTTCTGCTTGATTAGATTTCATTACTTTTATGTACGTAAGTATTTATTTATTTATTTTGAGGAGAAATGTGAAATTTCTTACCAGCAGAAATCTCTACACCAGTGTACACTACCTGTCAAAAGTTTGGGGTCACCTTCTAATTCAATTATTTCTTTATTTTTATGACTTTAAAAGAGACTGGATAATGATGG
>JAQQZR010000015.1:5292541-5314319 GCA_030068235.1 Notoglanidium macrostoma
GGCACACGTGTTCACTGAAAAGCGTTCCAGGTGACGACTTCATGAAGCTGGTTAAGATAATGCCGATTGTATCATCATGGTAAATGGTGGCTACTTTGAAGAATCTGAAATATGAAATATATTTTGTTTTTTGTTTTTTTTTTACACTTTTTGGTTTACCACATAATTCAGTATATGCCATACGCGTTGCTTCACAGTTTTGATGTATTCAATAATGTTTTACAACATAGAAAGCAAAAAAAAAAAGAAAAACCTATGAAAAAGAGTAGGTGACCCCAAACTTTTGACCGGTAGTGTATATCAATCAATAAAACAGAATCAAGAGGAAGAAAAAGAAGTAGGCCTATAGATGAGTATAGAAATAATACTAAAGTCTAATTCTGGAAGAAAATATACATCCAATATACATCATACTGTGTCAAGATGTACTAAAAAAGTTACTAATGGTTTGAAGTTACTTGTCTATCTTATTGATTCCTAAAATAAAAATCACATCTATGACACCAGTCATTGCCTGTTTTAGAAGTCCAACATTTAAAAATTCCACATGTTTACTTTGTGATTCTTGCAAGCGCATTCATACTCTGTATGGTCAAAATATGTGATCTGTACAGTGTGTAAAAATAATGAAGGGTTTTTACATATTTTCAATTTCTCATAGTGGTGCATGGAGCATTTTTAGACTCAAAAAACAGAGTAGCACTGCATGCGAGCTCTCAGATCTTTGTGAAGTCTGTCATTGCTTCCTTTCAAATTGCTGAGCCATGCAGTACTATTGAACACCTGCCTTGGTGAGTCTATGGTATGCTAAGCATCCTCCTCCTGGAATAAGAACACAAGCAGCTGGGGTCCGCTAAGACCTTATGTAGGCCACAGAAGTATTGTAGTAAGAAGTAGGTATCTACATACTGTATATGAGACTTGAAATTTAATCATGTCTGCAATGAGGTAGCACATTTATTACCGCTTCAACAAAGTTAATAAAACGGACTGTTTTTAGTACCATGCTGTGTAGAGTCCAGTAATTCTGGGAATTCAGTATCTGGTTATTACATTGTCGTAAATTGTCTTCACGTGATGATGTAAAAGCAACATGTCACATTGCCACTCCACAGCTAAAGTGTTCCTGATTCAATCCTTTGCTTGGGATCCTCTATACAAAGTTTTCTATGTTCTCTCCGTGCCACTGTGGTTTTCCTCTGATTTCTTCCCGCCCCTCTAAACATGCCAATAGATGAATTGGCAACTCTAAATTGCCTAAGGTGTAAATAATTGTGTGACTGTGTGTCCATGTAGGACTGACATCTGCTCCAGAGTGTATTTCAGCCTCGTTTCCAATGTTCCTAGGATAGGTTCCAGAGCGACGAGAAGTCTGACCAGAACACTGAATGAATGTTGATGGAAAGTGTTAAAAGTCAAATAAGACCCATGTCTTAGAATAAATTTATCACACACAACAAACCAGGCAAAAAATATTATTTACACTGTCAATGGGTACTCTACACAAAAATCCTTTTTAGGCCTTGAAATGAAAAGCCTGATTGTTGTTTGTACCAATAAGAACAAATACTATTGTGTTTGGAATGGTGCAGAACTCTAGTCTAATCAATATATATTTGTGTAAGACTTCAATAATTTATTTATTCAAAGTATTTCTTTATTTGTAGCCTACTTGTCAATTAGTTCACCAAAAGAGTTGTATATTCCTGTACAGTCATGCTAAAGTTCAGACAAACCTTTGACGCTTGATCAGTAAGGGTATATTACATTAACATTACAAAGACTGCTGCAATTTCATCATCCAAAGTCCAAAGTCTAAACTGACACCAATATGGAAGTTGTCGATTTCAGGAGAGTTCGGATCAGATTTGAGGGTGAAACTCCAGACATTTCATTGCATTTATTAGTTTTTCTTCAGAATATGACTGAGCAACAATTTTGAAACCGTGATGTGTGTTATTTTGTGCCTTTATATTCCTGCCAGTAGTGAAACTGACGGAAGCTGTTTTAAAAAAACGCTGCTTTTACAAGCCATCTTCACATAGGTAAGGTGACTCATGACTTGAGACCAAATGTTTTGTGAGAACATAATTACATGTAATCTTAATGAATGTTTCAAATAGTAGGGGTTTACTCATTTGTCTGTTTGTTTGTTATTGCTTATTTTTTTTAGCAATAGTAGTAGTTTTAATTGCATTTTTATTGTGTTGTTGTAGTGTTCTATAATGCTTCATTTATCCTGATTTTTATTTACAAGTTAAAGTGCTTTCTTCCTTAAGCAAAGTAAGTAAAACCGGTTGAGTTGAGTTACAGTTACAGATCCTGTCACGTCACTCAAAGTGAATGTTAAAAAAATGTAATAATAATGCTTTGACTTCTCATTGACTTCTCTGAACTTTATTATAGCGTTTTTTGTTTGTGTGTGTGCAGATATTTTGCAAAATTACTCTTCTCAGTGAAGATTGTTTTCCTCTGCTAGCTGAAATTCTAAGGATGCGCCTATGCCTAAGCGACTAATAACAACCTATGCCCTCTGGGTAGTGGGAGGCCCACTGGGTCTTCATCACTTGTACCTCAGGAGGGACAGCCATGCTCTCTTGTGGATGCTCACTCTGGGTGGTTTTGGGTTCGGCTGGCTCCGAGAGTTCTTCCGAATCCCAGCTTACGTTAACGAAGCCAACAAAAAGGCTGAGAGAGTCAGACGCCCGTCCGGCGTTCCTCCACCAATAGGCTTGGTTCGTTTTGCTGGCCAGATTTGCGTCGGCATTTACTTTGGCTCAGTTGCTTTGATCAGTCTGAACTCTCTGAGTTTCTTCTACCTGCTGGTGCTGCCGTTGAGTGTTGGTGCGGGGGTCCACCTGGTCTCCTGCGCTGGTCAGCAGACTTCTGACCTGCAGAAGACCCTCACTGCTTGTATCATGACCTCATCCATATTCTACGGGAGCACACTCTCGCCTCTACCCATCAGCATAGCAGCTAGTGTCACTGCGGCACAACATAGAACATTTAAACCTCCCCAACATGCAGGATCTCCACCAGAACCACTGGGTAAGTCATATACACTAAACAATCCAAATCTCATGTCTCATAGAAAAGATATAATTCAATTCAATGGTGCAGTATTAGAAAAAACATGTCTATGTTCTTGTGATGCCTTTATTTCATTCTTGTTGTCACTGTTAAGTGTATTTTTCTTTCTGTGTTTTCTAGGACCTCGTCTCTATCGCCTTTGCCTAGCTCTGCTGGCTTTCTCAGCTCCTATGGGATACTGTATTTTTCACAACACCACAGCTACTTTATATTACATTTCAGACTGTGTGGCAGCGTTTCTTGACATGTTTTGGTTCATTCCTTGGCTCAGAGGGGTTTTGGAGTTCTTTCTGCTATTGCCATACCAGATCTTGTGTGCGCTGACTGGAGGGAGTTACTACGAAGAGAGCTGGAAGAAGGTTCTGGAAATACTTCTTAATGAATACAGCAAAAGAGAGATTGATGCAATGAAGGTGAGACCAAACGAAATGTGCTGAATGTCAAATCAGCTGGTTTGAATCTTGTCTCAAAACCAGCATGTTAAGCTTGAAGCACAAAAAATAAAGCTCCAGATTTATGAGGCTGGTGTTAAAATACTCCACCCTCGGCAGATATGATGTGTGAAAGGAACTGGGTTGTATTTTATTGCACTGTTTCTCAATCTTGGTCATGGAGAACCCATGTCTAGAAAGCTAGAAAGGGTCATTCAATAACCAGACTGTCAATAAGACAAAAAAAACCCCAGCTTTTTGTGTCACCAAGATACCGGAATGCACAAAATCCTCTGTGCTGAAGACTTTCCCATGACAGAAAACCTACTGACTGTTACAAAGCGCTGACAGCAGAAATTTCTTCCATAAATATTAAATAAAGGTCTCCTATTTACATTCCCCCTTTATTATTAGCTTAAGATTATGTGAACTGTCTGCCATAAAAGTCACTGGCAATATGTAATTATAAAAACAATAAAGTATTAGAATTAGTACAGGTCTAAATTTGTGATTTGAATTATTGGCAGCACTTTTGCCAGAGCTGCTGTTAAAGATCAACACCTTCTGATCAGTCAGAATTGAGCATTTAATTGCACTGTTTGTTTTTAGACTAGAAACATATGCCGGATTAAAACACTATCCATTATAGGCAAGTGAAATATTTTCAGTTAAGTGGTTAAGTTTGAGATTAGACAATTCAATTTAGAATTCTGTGTGTGCTTGCTACCTTTTACCTTTGGGTATTCAATATTGAACATACATGCAGAGTATATCCTCTTTAGAAATATCTCAAACCTCTATACATGTCCCCTCTTTGGATGTTAGTTAACACACATGTAGACTCCACACACACATATTCTTCCTAATAAATTTCTTATAACTGTACCAGATGTAATTCAAATTAGATCTAAAGACCAAAATGGTCGAGCAGAATTCCTTTTCAGCATGTTTCATGTTTATCTGTAGATGTTTTTTTTTCTTGTGTTTTTGTAAAGTAGAGGCACATTTTGCTTTTTTTGTATTCAAATACTACAAGTGATGCACTGTATTTAAGGAATATGAATTAGTTCTTGAAGGAGATGCTGGATGCTATTATGATACTAATGCATGCTTTTGCTGCCCAGAATTCATGTCATGCAATTTCACTGGGAAAATTTTATTAATGCAGTCGTCTTTGAATAATTTATGACTGTTGGAGCCAAGAACATGAGCTCCTGATGTGCACAAGGTCTGAGTCCTCTCCTCTGTTCTAGGTGTTGTCAGTGTCTGAGGGAGCCACGCTGGAGGAGATCACTCACAGCTACAGGGAGCTCGCTAAATTATGGCACCCGGACCGCAACCCCAAGAAGAAACAAGAGGCAGAGGAGATGTTCATTAAAATCAATGAGGCGTATGAGACGCTGCTTCACAGACATAAGCCTCAAAGCTGGAAATGACTTCAAACTGCATATCTGTAGTAGTCTGCCATCCAGTGGTTATAAAGTGTACTTTCTTTAAGTTATTACAGTTTGGAATAACTGCATTAAAGTAACACGCTGCTGTTCATTACATTTGGGGGAAAAAAGTGCATTGTTTATTTACTTTTAATGTTAGTCTCAATGCAAATTGTATCAATACGGAATGGCTGAACTAATTTCAGGGGGCAAGATATGTGTGATAAATATGTATGGTGTTGATTAAAAATTAGGTTTATATTAATGCACTTGTCTTAATATGCTATTGCTTCTATACTAACAGGGTATGGTGGACACACCACATAAACTAAGACTGATAATAAATGGATTTTATTTTCTAAACATTGCCATGTTAAAAATGTATAATCATCGGTATGGTTAAGGCTTCTGTAAGGACAGGTTTATTTAAGCAATATCACATAGGAGGGAGTGCTGTTGTACTGAATATCAGCATGGCTGTGATCCGGTCATAGCTAATCACAGTTGTGCTGCTATTAAGTACAACAGCACAACCATGAGTGTGATATTGCTTTTATACAACACCTCTAAAAACAAGAAATTAATATTGAGTAAGTGACATTTTGACACAATACAGCAAATGTTCTGTTTATTTTTGCTCTGCGTTCTCATTGATTTGTATATTCCTGTTATATATTATATAAAACTGCCATCCCTTCTTCCTTGTCATCTTCATCAGATAAGCTTTCATATTTTAAGACAAAGTTGTATTCCTAAAAAATATAATTTGCCATGTCCAATGATGCGTCCACTACCGTGTAAACATTTAGAACTAGGAAGTGGAATTTTATGTGCAGGACACATGTGCAGCGGAGTGATACACCCAGTGGCATTATGTGAAATATCAACACTCTTGGAATGCTGCTTGAGCAATCAAATAAGTGGACTGGAACTAATTGTTGAATAATTAACATTTATAGAAGACGTCTCCAGTGTCAGTCCATTGTAACTGTCAGTAATTTGTCCAGCATGGGAGAGTCTCCAGGACCGAGAATTTTGAACTCTCTGGTTTCTCTGTAACATGATAAGATGTGGTTTTTGTTTTATTAACTGCAAGAGAGAGAAACAAAGGGTGTCTGGTGTGAGAATGATAATTATAACTGTTATAACAAGTAACAACATGAATTAACTTGTCTCACAGATGTTCAAAATTTTACATATCTAATACATTATGCATATAACACAATATTAAATGGACGGGTGTCGCTACTATTATAGTGTCCCCCTCACATTTCATAATTATTCGTTTGGACCCCCCCCAACATTTAACATGAAATATTAGTTCACCCAGCGCTGTTTCTATGGCCTCGCGAAAGAATCCATTCCACTTGATGGATATGAGAATACACACACCACTGAAATTCCAGTCCGGGTTTCCCTGGTTACCTACAACAACAAACCACACACAGGTGAAGTGACTCGTCAGTACAGCCACAGACAGTAAAGCTGCTAGGCACTGGAGGAGGTAATGTCAGCTTCATTGCCTTCTCACAATGTCCAACTTTTGCTAAAACCTTAATCTTTTGTTATATGCCCTCAAATTTATCCCTAGGCCACGTTAAATTAATGTTAAACTAAACAATGAAACATTAGGAGTAGCCTAAGCTTTGCCTTATTTACTGTAAGTAACAGTAGGGGATTCTTGGGTGATGATCAATTGTTTGCAATATTTGCTCCCCAGGACACAACAGACACAAGGACATTCTTTACAAAGAAGCGTAAAGTAAGTCCAAATTTCTCCACAGGACAGGGTTTTTTTCCCTAATGGAAATATTAGTGCAGTTAGCTGGCCAGTCAATGTTAGGAGATGTATCAGCTAGCTTAATGTTAGCTATCATTACATCCAAACCCAGTAGCCTACCATATTGTAATGCCAAGAATGAGGCCAAGTCGCTCTGATGATATTTATTGATTCCGTGTTGTGACTTGAAATTATACAGTGATTGAGCAGAATACTTCTGTAGCCTCATTTAGGCTACTAGCGTGCTTCTGACGCCTCTAATTAAATGTAACTATAAATTGATAAAAAGTATGACATGGCGTTCATTAATTCATTAAAATAGTAATCACTTGTAAATTGCTGTTGCATAAAAGATACAAAACATTTCAGAATATGCTGTGATAAGAAAATATTATTAGTTTTATAATAATAGTACCGGATTGCAGCATGACACCGCGTTGTTGATTATTTTTGCTAAAATACCGTACCCTATCGTGTTTATTCCGTCAGTATCTTCCACCTCTACAAGTTTTCCTGTCCATTCCTCACATTCAAAACAAAGGATCGATGCACTCCGTGTGATGATCTGGTGATCGTGAATTCCCAGGATGGATTAGTCAGGTCTGGATCCCAGCACAGGCCCGGAAGTTGTTTGGGATTTCAGGTAAAAGATCCCGGAGATGCTGCCTTCGCCCGAGAAAACAAACAGTGCTCCTGTTATATAAATACAGCAACCAGAGTCGATCGCCAGGTAAGGAAAATAACTCAACAGGTGCGTGTCATATTGCTGGTTCACGAAAGGTGACACTATGTGACAGAACTAGCTGCCCATGGTGTGTTTGAGCGAGTTTACGTAGCCGGCTAACGTTAGCTAAGCTAAACGGCATCTGGCGAGTGGTGGCTGCCATAGCAACGCCGACGGGCTGTCGAGAAACATTATCGCGCTTTAGCTTGTCACGTCCAAATATCCAGCATTCTCCTATTAATTATCAAGTCTTACCATTTACACGCCGTATAACTTCCATAATCATTGTTTTTGTATCAGTTTGAAAATGTCTTTACCTTATTTTTGCTCTGTCGCGTTTTGTTAGCTACCCAAGCTAGCTGGTTCGGCTCAACCAGACGGGGGCTGAATCCCAAATGGCTCCCTACTCCCTATACAAGTGCACTACATAGGCTATTAAACAACGACTTCCACACTTTATGTAGTGCACTATAAGTCCCGTAGGGAGTTATTTGGATTTTAGCCAGGATGTCAGCGACTGTGCTGCAGACGTGACACATGTCACTGGTGTTTTTGTCAACAAAAGTGCCAGCAGTTTTGTGACTCCGCTAACTCTAGACTGATTTTTTTCTGAGGTAACTACATCGAAGGGCTAAAATTATGACTCATTGTGTCTGCTGTGTATATAAACATACATGTCTTTGACACTCCACCATAGCCATCTGTGCGCTCGAGTGAACTTCATGCCTTAAACACTCGCTCAGTTTTAGTATGCACTTTATCCTGGTCTGGATTCTGGGAACACTGGGCATGATGTACACTACAAATATGACACCGGTCTTTCACAGAGCATCATAAGCACACCCATTTACACCTAGAGACAATTTATCCTAGCCAATCCATCTACAGACCTGTTATTGGGAGGTGGTAGGAAACTGGAGGAAACCCTGAACGTGCAAAACAGCACACCGATGCTAACGCAAGGCTCAGGATTGGACCAGGGATCCTGATACTGGGAGCCAACAACACTACCAGCTGTACCACCGTGCCACCTGCGTTATCAATTCTGCAGAAAGATTGTTGATATTTAAACTCAACAGCCAAACAAGTACACACCTCTCTTCGGTGCTCCTTCAGAAGTTCCCAGCAATTCACGGATATGCATTGCCAAGTCCACGACACTAACACCCGTCGCTGATTTTGACAAAACGTGTATTGGATTAGAACTGATGACTGCACCTTTAAACACTTGAGTGCATAACGGCTCTAACAGTTTGTGTAAAAAAAGAAGAAAAGAATCTGTAATCACTGATAAGTCATTCTGAGATCAGACTAGGGTGACATTCTTTTCCAAAAACCTAAACACATGAATTCCATCTTTTGTGTGCATTTTGTTTTTTCTGATATGTTACCACGCTGTTAATTCTAGGAGATGGGACCACCTCATAGAATAAGACTGAATAATTTTCATATGCTGAAGCAGGTTTCTGTGAATATCTGCTTGTCACTACAGTCAGTCGTCATTATTTTTGACTCAGGTCTTTGATAGGTCACACCTGAAGGGGAGGGTATCGTGTAATGCACTGCTTCATGTCATTATTTCTTGCTCTGGTTTTTGATAGGTCACACGTAAAGGGGAGGGCATCTTGAAATACTTTGCTTCTTTCTTAACTAAAATCTTTGTAGAAGGCAGAGACCCGGGTCTGTGTTTAAAACTAGGAGGCATTTACTTGTGGTAGGATTTAGGATTTCTGATAAAGAGTAAAACATTAGCTTAGTCAGAGTAAAGCCAAAAGTTTCCCTATGAAAAAGGCTTTCTTTTATTTGCTGAGAAAAGACAAATAGCTGATAAGGTTTAAAGCAACAGAGTGAAACTTCTAGACCTAAATCATCTGAGAGTAGTGTGATGTTATAGCTGTATTGTGAAGCAATTGTTATGCTGCCGATAAAATCAAACCCCTCAAATCTCTTGTGGCTTCTTTTCATTTACAGGCAGCTGGTGTGAGAATGAATGCTGACGATTGCAATGGCCGTTCTTACATGTCAGGTATTAAGTGTTCCCGCTGATTTTATCAGGTACACTTCTCTGCTTAGTTGCTCCATTTGATTTATTTTATGTCTTTTTATACTTGTTTTGCAGGCAGCGGAGATTCTTCAACAGAGCGGGAGTTTTTCGCAGGGCTAAGAGGACCTACAGTGAGCACTCCTAACAGTCAGCACTCCTCTCCCAGTCGCTCCGTCAGTGGTCCGTACTCTAGCTACAGACTGTTGTACTTGGGTATTGCTTGCAATGAGCATGTCTGTGAAGAGTTTATTCTGCTCTCTGTCCAGCAAACTCCATCAAAGTGGAGCTCTACAGCGATGAAGAAGCAGGTAGTGCTCCACTTGCAGAGAGAGGAGGAGGAGGAGGAGGAGGAGAGAGGGATGAAGGATGGAAGCAGGATAAGGCGGACATCACCGAGGAGGTTGCCGGAGAGGTTGGAGGAGACGTGGGCGGAGGAGTGCTCGGCCAGGGAGGGAGCGGTTCACCCGGACCCATTCGGCTTCCTAATGGGAAATTGAAGTGTGATATATGTGGGATGATCTGCATCGGCCCTAATGTTCTGATGGTACACAAACGCAGCCATACAGGTGGGTTTCATTCAGTTATTTAAATTTATATTCACTTTATAGTGTGTTAAAAATCAAACATAGAGCTGTGTTAGTTTGTTAGGGATGTGTTTCTGATGGTAAATGCCTTATGGAGTGATTAGTCTCTAAAAAATGGGCGACAGGAGAGCGGCCATTCCAATGTAACCAGTGTGGCGCGTCCTTCACGCAAAAGGGCAACCTGCTGCGCCACATCAAGCTCCACTCCGGTGAAAAGCCCTTCAAATGTCCCTTCTGCAACTACGCGTGCCGCCGCCGTGACGCACTCACAGGACACCTCCGCACACACTCCGGTGAGTGAACGCACCAAACATGGACAAGGCACCAATACACGTATGTGTTGTGAGGAAATCACATCTTTTAATGCAGCACTGAGCAGCCTTTGTAGTATAAGGCATAATGAGACACCTGTGTGGGAATGAACTATCGATTTGGAGCCTGATTAACTCCTTTAAATATTCACAGCTCTGCCAGAGGATAGAATTCTGCTGGTTATTTCTAAACTCAATCACAAGTGACCTCACAGCATGTTCTAGTCATATAGTCATGACATTTAGAATATTATGAAAACAGGATATCCTGCTCGTGTTCTCAAAATGTTGGTGCACAGTCACCTGAGGTAATATGAAGCAGGCAACTTTCTTACCGCTATTTTGACTGCCACGGTTCGGAGAAATGATGGCTAAATGCCGTGGAGTTCTCTGAAATGACGCAAATGTCTCCGACTGTCCGTGTGGTTTACGCCAGTATTTTTTACTGATGTCAAACGTCATTGATGAGAAACGCCTTGGTACATTCATACATTTTGGGAACGTTATGAGAAGTAGTTTCTCTCTAGTAAAAGTGATGATACTTCATAAAAGTTTTTTTTAAAGGTTTCGCTTACTTCATTTGCATGCATTATCTCTTCTGTAAATTGTAAAGAAAATATTTATTCTATTCAGTCTAAGACCATGTAGAAGCTGAAACTAAAGTACACTGAATATACTAAGGTTTATAATATGATAGTATTTGTTTATAGCAAAATAGCGTTTACATCTATCAATTAAGACTGGCCAAATATTTTAAAAAAAAATCAGTAAGGCAGCTACAGAACAATTATATACCTGTGGAAAGATGCGTAGTGCAGATTTACACAGAGGTTTGCATGCTTATTAAAAAAGTGAAATATCACGTTTACGTAAGCACTTAGACTCTCTGTTAGGACTCTTGAAATTGAGCTCATGTGCATCCTGTTTCCTTTTATCTGTGAGAGATTTGTACAGCTTGATTAAAGTGAAGTTGTAGAGCACACCCCTGACAACTGACCATGTATGTCAAAGCAAAAAAAAAAACAAGACATGAGTTTAAAGAAATTTTCTGTAGGCCCGCGGGACAGGATCGTGTTGAGGCACAGCATTCGGTACAGCTTTAAAGGCCCTGAAAAAGACCGTAACTTTCATCATTGGTAAATGAAAGCAGTCTGGAATCACAGAGGCTTTTCCCAGCCAAACCGAGCAAACATACTTCACCTCAGGGACGGAATTGGCCAGGTGATGAGCAGCACCTGGTTTCTTCCAGATGTAATATTTGGCATCAGGCCAAAGAGCTTAGCCTTGACTTCATCAGACCAAAGAATCATATGGCCAGAGAGTGCTTTAAATGCATTTTGGCAAACTCCAGTCAAGTGATTGTGTAAATTTTAATGAGGAGTGGCTTCCATCTTCCAGTCTAACAGGCTGATTGGTGGAGTGCTGCGATGATGGTTGTCTTTCTGACAGATTCTCCCATCTCTGTTTCATCTCCACTTCCATCCTTAGCAGTGGTAATACATAATTCAGTGATATTAATATTTCAGTGTTTTTAAATATACTGTATTTACAAATCTTTGTGAAAACAAGTGTGCAAACAAACACCGTTTTTTTTAATAGATTATTTCTGTGCAGCATCATGAATGAAATTTCACCCATTATTGAGCAAAGTTGTTTCAAAACAAAATGAAAATTAATAGCTTTTTATAATTTGTCAGGTGTCAAGCCTAATAAAAAAGGTATCTAGGTTTGTAGTCCTTTGAGACATCATGTATTAAATTCATATAGTGCAGTAAATATTTGAATATAATGTATTGTAAAGTAATGTTCTTTTGTTATATTTTGTCTGTACTATAATTCGACTAATTTTAACATTAACATTACTTGTGATAAAACAGCTTTAGTGGCTTAATTGTATATTTTCTCCATGAGGAAGAATGATCAATAAATCCTTAGAATGTTTTTTTTTTTTTTTTTTACTTCCTATAGGAAGCACCCACAAGGCTTCTGTTTTGTTTCTAATATCTTCAACCTTTGTCATGTTCTGCATGTTTTCAGTTTCCTCTCCAACTGTGGGGAAGCCCTATAAGTGCAGTTACTGTGGACGCAGCTACAAGCAGCAGAGCACACTGGAGGAGCATCGCGAGCGCTGCCACAGCTACCTACAGAGTTTGGACCACCAGCCTGCCCACAGCACGCAGTCTGCACAGGGTAAATCCTAAACAACTCCCAACCCCTCTGTATGTGTGTATGTGAGTGAATCCTAAACAACTCCTGACTCCTCCTGAATGTGTGCATGTGAGCGCTTTTCATTTATTTATTTAGTTTTATCGCCCACTGTGCAGGTGAGGAATGTCGTAACATGGATATGATGGCTGACCCTCTGATCCAGCCCTTGTCTGAAAAGATGACCTTCATTGAACGGGTTGCTAACAGCATCACTAAAAGGAAGCGCTCCACACCTCAAAAGTTTCTGGGTAGGCTTCTTTCAGTCCATCACTTGCGGGTTTATATTAGGCAGGCTCTGTTAATCCTTGAATGCGATAATGGCTTCTGCAATATTGATACCATGTAAAAGCCACACTGCAAATAAACACTGTGCAATTCCACAACTGTTTGAGGATCTTCCGGCATCCTGATCTCAAATGTTCCTGATGAGTGTTGTGTGGGTGGTTTGGCAAATCAAAGTATGTAATGTAACACATGAATGTAGGAATTATTCAGGCCAGTCTATCAATATCATCGTGAGTAATTCTAATGTGTTTTTAATATCAAATGGTGTTTTACAGTTGCAATGTGCAGCAAAGAGATTGGATCTTTTTTTTCTTTATCATGTGTGCCATATTGATTAGAGATTGGGGTGTGTTTCTCCTTCTGAGATGATATAATGCACATCCCGATAGGTCTTTTGTCTTCTGTCTTTTTATAGTAAGACTAAGACAGGGACACCAGTTTGATTTGTTGAATTTTTGAATGCCTAATTGTAGCCGTGTCTGTGTCTGCTCAGGAGAGAAGCACATGCGACTGAACATGTCGGAAGCACCTTATGAGATCAACTCCAGCCCTGAGAAGGAGCATGATGTGCTGGGTTCTCATGCTGGAAGTGACCCTGCTGCTCTAGTTGGTATGGGAAGCCGCTACCTCCGTAACCCCCGAGGAGCAAGCGAAGAGGTTGAGTCGCCTCGCTCCCTGCGCCTTCCTCCTCCTCACCCAGCCTGCGTGTCTGAGTTTACCCCTGTCATCAGCTCCGTCTATGGCCACATGACACCTCTAGGTCAGAGGCTGAACTGCGCAGGGGGAATGAACATGGTACTGCCTGGCCGAGAAGCAGGCGAGGGCCACGAAGATGTGCCCTCAGGGCGCAGCCATGCTGCCTCGCCCAGCAATGGCTGCCAGGACTCCACTGATAACGAGAGCACGACAGAGGAGCAAGGCATCGGCCCTGGTGCTGCCAACCACCGAGGACGCGAGCGCAACAGTCCTAGTCACGCCAAAGAAACAGAAGTAGAAGGGGAACGAGACAGAGGAGGCGTACCGGCCAAGGGGAGCCCTCGCTCTCCGCCCTCGTCCAGTTTGGCTGTGCAAGTGGTGGACGGCGAGGGGCGGCCGGTGCGCTCATTCCGCTGCGAGCACTGTCGCATCTTCTTCCTGGACCACGTCATGTTCACCATCCACATGGGCTGCCATGGCTTCCGCCAGCCTTTTGAATGCAACATCTGCGGCCACCGCAGCCAGGACCGCTACGAGTTCTCCTCGCACATCGTCCGAGGAGAGCACCAAGTGGGCTGAACCACTTGGGAGTGGGGGTGGGAGGGTTGGCACGCAGGCAGGACGGGTATTTCAAAGTGGGGAAGAAGAAGGTAAGGAAGGACGTACGCTGCTTTCAGATGATACGGAGTCCAGTTTGGTCTGCACCAGATCGGGGGGGACGGGACATACTGAGCACTTGCTTTTAGTATTAGTGAACAGCAGGCTTTCAATTTCGAAGGCTAACTGGCATAGGCACACAGGGAGTATTGCCTGTGCTCAAAGAAATCAAATTTCGAGGAGTTCGATAAGTCTGAATCCCAGTCGGTGATTGAACTCCCAAATCAATTCATTTGGCAAGACGCAGCTGTTTTGCTTTAGAAGTGCCTTTCTTCAGTGGGGTTTACCTTTTCTGGGTTAGATAGAGAAACTTGGTGCTCGAGCATGCTGCAGCAGGAGGCAGGGGTCAGTGTAATCTTGCCAGCAGCATTTCCGTACTGCATTTTAGAGGTTGTGATGAGTGTATGAGTTTGTGTGAGTGACCTGAGAGAGTGAAACGAGAGCCACAGCTGTACTATAGTCTAAAGTGTACGGACTTTGTGTTCGGACTCCTTTTATGGTCATTTTAAGGGTCTGTGGAATTTGGAGGACTCAGGGAGGACACAGGGGAATGAAGGAAAGAACTATGAAGTAGTAGCAAGAGCTGCAGGCCTCTAGAAGACTCAGAGAGAGAGAGAGAGAGAGAGAGAGAGAGAGAGAGAGAGAGAGAGAGAGAGAGAGGAGATCTGTGTGTTAGCCATATAAACGGAGCACACACACACATTGCCTTAAGTAGTTGCTTTATATTAACCCTACGTTATCTAGTTGAATTGAGTATGCTGTTTAATGTTGTGTTTTCAGGAGGCACCATAAAACCCGTCTTTGAACCTGAGACGGCGCAGCACTCGTTGGGTGGTTTGCAGAATTAGGCCAGGTCTTAGACAGTATACATCTAAAATTGTTCCTGCTAAATGTCTTATTTAAGTAGAAATTAACTTGAAGAAAAAATTTTGCCTTAGTTTTGGAGTGTACCGCAGTGGATAACCTTGGTCCTGCTCAATTCTTGGACTTGCTGGTTTCCTTTGTGCCTCGGAACTCGATTGTTATTTTTATCTTGATAGACCTCACCTCAGTGGCGATGATCAAGTTCATTGCAGTCGCTCTTCAGGACTATAGAGGAGTGCTTTCATGAAATCATTCTTGCAGTACGAAGTCCCAGTTATATCCAGCCTGTGCATCAAACCTGTTGACGAAACGATTGCTTAGCTTTTAGTTTATAAGGTACATTTGTAAGCGTTTTTCAAACAACGGGCTAAATGCTGCATGCTAGGTGATTGCAAACGGGTGTAACAAACCACAGCGCAGCAAATGGAGCCTTAACGTGCTGGTGCAGATCAAACAAAGACCCATATTGCATTCTGTGACTCTTATGAACGATAAGGAGGGGTTGGTACCTCGAAGGAGGTTTGCACTTTTCTAACTCTGCTTAAATGTGAGTGTTTTCGCCGGGGCTGTCGGGTTGGGCAGGCAGATGGGGATAGGGTATGGGGTGGGTTCGGGTTTGGTGGGGCTCTTCTTAAAGGCTTTAGGAGACCCTACCGTACTCAATGGTGACTGAGCTTTGGAACATATTCTTTTGCTTTCTGAAATTGCTCGATTGCACTGATTTCTGATAAAAAAAAAAAAAATGCTATTTAGGGAAAATAAGTACAAATTTGATACTACGTAGGTTATAAAGACAAACAGTGTGTTGTTTTTAAAGTTCTATAAATACTATTTTCCTAATGAAAGGAATTGTCACAAAGGGTTTCAGAGCAGAAAATTCTCCTTGTGTTGTAAAATCGGTGCTTGGTTGTTTGTGTGGCTTCTGCCCTTAATATTGGCCTTGTATCCTGTACGCTTGTCCTGTGTGAACCTGTCGCGTATGAATTAACGTTATCAAGGTACACTTCACTCCCGAAGGCGACAGATTGCTGCGGGACAGGAGTCAAACTGTTATTGCAGAATTTTGTACCGTCCTGCCAAGATATCGTGGCCTGTTTTAGTCCTTTCTTGCACAAAAAGTGAGATAAAGCACCAATGATCAAATTTTGAGAATATCAAAGAGTTTGTCGTTCGAGGTTCGTTCGGTACCGCCTTTTCAATCGTGGACAGTGCTTAAGGATACTTGGATGTTGTAGCATGTTTGTCACTCGGCGTTCGTGAAGATGGTCGGCTATTTCCCAAACCTGCTTATGTGTGATCCCCTGATCTAGTGTTAGACTTCCTGCTAGCTGAAATGCATCCGGAGACCTCGTAATCTTAATGTGTGTTTGGATGTATGCCAGTGAAAGCCTCCAGAGTGAATGAGTACAGAAGTAGACTCTAAACGAGACCAAAACCAGTATTTCCTCTACAACGTTAAGTCGATAGCTTTGCACCCTTCATAGCTGAAGAGAATTCATCCTCCTCCTACCAAACGTAAAAATGTACTTGAAGATATTTAAGAAACAAAATATCAAATATATGATACTTAACAATGCACTTAATGGTTGAAATGAATTTATGTAAATAAGTACATGGTATGTATGAGTGAGATGGTAGCATGTGTGCTTATTTGTCTCGCTGGAAATCTGGAACTGTTCAGCTTGTATATCGGCTGCAAATCTTCCCTCACGTTCCTGCACCACAGCCTCCCTGTTCGTCCCCCCGTTACCCCACCCCAAAGAAAAGTTTCTTTCCCAGACCCTTGTGTGTGATGAACTTAAATGAATATTTTTAAACGAACTGTGAAGCAACCATCACAAGCAAGTGCGAGAGTGTGAGCATTTTCGTGAGGCAGGGATTACGCTCCCTTTCATACTTACAGGCTTTCTCCTGGGCTCAATGTTTTTAAAAGCTTTGTGAAAAAAAAATGTATATGACAAAGAAAAAACTCTTTACCTCAAATTTGTTAAAATAAAAAAAACTGCCTCATGTTCTTTAAAAAGGTGTGTTGGTTTCAAGAGGTGTTGTTTGGTTTTGTTTTTAAGGAGTGACCCAGCATTCAGTTGAAGTAATTTTTCATGTCCAATAAAGTAATGTTTGTCGTATCTCCTGTCCACTTACACATCTCCGCTGTTGTTTTCCACTTTGCTTTTCATGGTGTTGTGATGTTTGATCTTCATGATACGTGGAAAACTGTGAAGTGATTGAAGATCATCATTTGCAAAACAACTGACTGGAAATGAAGCATTAAAGAGATTAAACGAGATTCTCAGTATCCTCACAGCCAGGCGTGGACAAGTAATTTGCACTTATTTTTATTTATTTAAAACAGGGTGTCCCAACAGTCCAGATCCATAGGCAATTATTTATTTACTGTAAATACAGATATTACAACAAATGCTCAAATTCATATCTTTGGCCCTCTTGAATACAAGAACGCTGAATACTTCGTAAGGTATGTGGTTACGTGCGGAGAACATCTTGTACAAGGAAAAATGCCCATGGATCCAGACTCTTGGGACACCCTGTATAAACCAACAGAGGAGAAAAGAAATCCCCAGTAAAGTCTGTAGCTCAACTTCCCACTATTTTCTGCTTCTATTTAGCACAGCCTTGTAATGCTAAAATTCTTCATCCAAAGATTGCATTGACATGTCAAACTGGTAAAGGGTAATAGTTTGTTTTCCCCAGGAATGTGATCCTGCAAAGCATTTCTATTAGGGGGAAAAGTGTGTTTAGTGGAAATGATGTGCAGCAGAAAAAGGCAGTGGTCATGAGATGAATGTCATGATGTGGTTCATGATTTTAGCTTTAAACCACTGTAATCATGCCTTGACCTGTACATTTAAAAAGCAGTTTTATTCACTAGCTTCGGAATTTGTCAGTAACTCCCAGTGCTAGTGAGCAGTACCGCCACCAGAGTAATGTACAGGCATCAACCTGAATATTTTGCTGATTAAAATTCTTTGACACTGATTAATCCCCGTGAGAGAATCCGACACCGATTCAATCATGCAGTCGTTTCCAAACGAAAATGTCCCTGAAAATCAGTCAGCTTTATTACCACATCACTGCGTACAGAGTCTATAAGACACTGATCGACGTGGTAACCACTAAACTCCGGGACATTTGGATTTGTGCCTCCATTTAATCAATCTGAATATAAAGAGACTTGCAGTTTTTGTACGTGTACGTGTACGTTTGGCTCCAGCGATCATTTCTCAGAGCTTAAAGGATTTGAAGACGTGTATAGTACAGGATTTGGCTGTAGAAATATAGAATAGTGACTGATGTTACAAAACATACCAGGACAAACTCATGAACCAGACCTTCAACCAGAAAAACCCACAAAAAACCACCAACAATAAATAATCCACATAATCTTAAGGGGGTATTATTTATTTACGTACAAACATCACAAGAAATGCTCCAATTCACATGGGTTTAGCAGGAACTCTTGGGGCAGCACCCTAAAGGTAAAACAAAAATGAGCAGTGTGAGAACTGTCAGTGCAGCTACTACGGCACGTGTAGCGGCATTAACGTGAAACAATTCCTTTTGTGTGTTAAACTTACAGCAGGTCTGAAGCGAGGAGGTGGCGTGCGGTCCTTCCTGGCTTCGCGTGATCGGTTCCTCACCACTTTGCTGTGGATGGCGCAGCTCACGCAGTAATGAAGCTTAACATACAGCTTTGGCAACACGTAAGCTGGAGGGAGGGATAGAGAGAGGAGGGGAATGTTAGCCTACTCAAAAGTATCTCAGATCATTCATATGTCTAACATGTTATGCTTTCATGGGTGGTGGGACACAAATAGACAGTGAGAATATTTTCTCAATATGCCAGATGCATCATGATTTTTAGGTTTGATACAAGTAACAGCATGTCTTTGTTTAAAAACCTATTGGGGATGAACGAGATTTAAGGCAAAACATTTGCAATAATAAATATAACAAATTCCACATTCGATTTTGGTGCATGTGAAAGAACGCATATTTTGAACACAAGCTATCGCCTAGTCAGAAATAAAACTTTAAATCAAAATCAATTTCACATAACTACTTTATCCTCTCAGTGTATTTTGCCATTTTTTTAAAAAAAATTTTACCAAAGAGGTTTTCACTGTGGATTGTACAATACATCAGGCTTCAAAAAAAATAATAATAATGCACGCAAATAAGAAAGGTCTTTGGGATATTCTATTTAGACATAATGCTTTTCTGCCTCATAATACTGCTTTGGTTGTTTTACACAAGTATCAACTATTCATTAGTTTTAAATATGCAGCTATTTGATAAGGCAGATGAGAAACACCTTTCAGGTGTTTAGATATGATAGAGATGTGAAACAGCTCTGGTATACACTACAACACTACGCACCATCGAACACGCTGGCCTCAGAGATGTCCCTCACAGCTGCTGCCTCGACAATGTTCCTGATGACAAATTTCTTGATGGCCTTGTCTTTGGGAACGCAACGAGCACAGTTGGTGCAGCGGATGGGCTGAACGTGGCCACGGCCCTTCTTGGCACGGCCGTTGTTCCTCCTTTTCTTGGTCTGGGGGAAAAGGATTGCCTGTTAATCGTGCTAGAAGACATCAAGAAACAAAGCCTTCAGACACTATGGGTGCACCAAGAAGAAATAACAAACTTTCAAGCGAACGAGGGATAAGTTTATTATTATTATTATTATTATTTTCTAATAACTGAATGTTATAGAAGTTAACTATAATAACCCTTCAATAACGTCTGCAAGTAGTTCTGACTGTCCACCGTGTGACAGTATAATTATTTATATACCACAGGACTGTTTAATCCTCTATTCGGATGGTCAGGAAGTGTTCATTTTCTATAACAGCCATTAATATGGTGAGGTTGTCTTTTAGGAGATGTTTGACATTTATGAAAGGAGTCTACATTGTCAGTGATCACAGTAACATGAGCATTATTGTTTACAGCTGGGCTAATGCAAGTGAAACACAAACTGGTCTCATGAACAATCCACAATACCAAATGTAATTATAGAGGGTTAAAAAGCATGACATGACGTTAACTAAACATAAAAATCATTACCATGGGAAGACTGCTGTGGTATAAGAGGAACACCACACTTTGGTATGTGATGTTCCTGGAAAGTAATCAGCTTAGGGGTTGATTAATTTCCTATAACAGCATACCCCAAACTGTTTTATTCTTTACACACACACACACACACACACACACACACACACACACATACATACATACATACATATATATATATAAACAGATAGATGGATAGTTAACTAACTAACGTTTAACTTCGAGATTAAACCTGAGTCTTCCTTGGTGCAACCAATCTGTGATTTTACATCAATTCCGAGTGCCAGACAGAGAGAGATGAGGGATGCACAGAACCTTTGTTCATATTTATCTGTGTGGTGATAGAAAACAACCTTCATGGGTATCGGTATTACCACCCTAACATAAACTAAGACAAAAATAAACTGTTACATATAGAGTGCTTCTTCCATTAGTCTGTAATTAGCTAAATAACCCCGGTCATGCAGCACGTTAACTTCCGTTCTCACTGCAGAATGAGAGCTAGCTTAGCTTAATGACCATAATAGCTGCATCATATGAAACCGTTTTAGCCATACCGGCTATCTAATTTTTTTTAATTAGTCATTTTAAAACTTAATTTCCAACTTCCGGTCTCCGAAATAAGCATAAAATCTCATAAAACGGTTCGGAAATGTCTTGAACGGAAAAAATTACACTCACCATCTTGACTTAAGTGGCACGCGAGAGACCCGGAAGCGGTATTACGTAGCTTATAAAGTCGGTGTAATGCATTGTTTTGCATCCCGTGCACATTCTGCATCCCTTTGGTATCTGTCATGCCTGCCTGACTAAAAATCATACCATCTCTTTAGTACGTAATAATTGCGCCAACTGAAGGTTGTTTTTGTTTGTTTGTTTTTTGTTTTTTTTAATCCAGGGAAATTTCTATCGCTACTTTCCAACGTGCAAACTATTTAAATAATAATTTCAGACAAAACAGCAATTTCTTGATAGTTAGCTCGGTTAATTAGTAAATTCGTGTATTATATGAGCATGATTTTACTCCAGTTAATTATCTAATTTATTGCACTGGCATTAATCGCTGCTTCTGCATTGCTTTAACAATACAATGTTGCTTTGAATCGATTTTTTCAATCAGTCATTAAATAAGCTGTCCTCCGATTCATTCAATGAAGTTACGAGTTCAGTACCGGAAACTAAGGGGTGCAGGAATTACCAAAGGTAATTACATCAAAAAAGGTATTACATCAAGCTTCCATTCTCGAATCTGGTCAGAAGGTGCTGATTGGTTTTCTATAACAGCAGCTGCAGGGGCGTCAGAAGCATTGTGAATGTGGGGGGAACATACTGGCGGGGGTCCAGACATTTTTTAATGAATTAGATGCCATTTCCTGCATTCTGGTGTATTTGTAACAGGTTAAAACTCACTTAATTCAATGACTATTTCAGAGACTCAACAATAAGTCCTCATTCAACTAGTCCATATTCATCAGCCTGTTTATAACTGCTACTCACTGCTATGCCTAAGATAATGAAATGAATGTGACACAATTTATCACCAAAATTGGGAGAAAAATATTTTCTGACCT
>JAQQZR010000015.1:5318910-5332354 GCA_030068235.1 Notoglanidium macrostoma
TGGGCAGGTCGCCAGTCCACCACAGGGCCAACACAGACAAACAGCCACACATGCTCACATTCACACCTATGGGCAATCTAGAGTAGCCAGTTGACCTAATCTGCAGGTCTTTGAACTGTGGGAAGAAACCCGGAGGAAACCCACACATGCGCGGGGAGAACATGCAAACTCCGCACAGAAAAGCACCCTGGGTGACCCGGGGATCGAACCCAAGACCTTCTTGCCGTTAGGCAAAAGTGCTAACCACCGCACCACCGTGCCGCCCCCCTAGTATACATTGGAATGAAATATAATTTCTCCAGGACCACATAGCGGTACACAAGACTACATAAAGGTCAAATACACAACAGTGTGAGACGACAAAGATTACCCAGGACAATAAATACACAGGACACTCAGCAACTGTGAGCTCACGTATGTGGAAGAGTGTAGATAGTGCTTCCCCCTGAGTGTTTTACGCAACAGGAGGTTGTGTTTATGTGTCTCCGAACGTTAGCTGTCACTCTCGTGACATCACACTGATAGGGGAAAGCTGGCTAGTGGGTTTAGGTTAAAGTTAAAACTCCAATGATGGTTATAAGTTCCTTTCAAAAGACTTAGCACTGCTTGGTTTTATAGTGTACAGTTATAGAAGAGAAATTATTTGTAATTGCACTATCCAGTGTCACCCAGATGAGGATGGGTTTCCTTTCTGAGTCCAGTTCTTCTGAAGGTTTCTTCCTCTTGTCATCTCGGAGAGTGTTTCCTTGCAACCATTGCCTCGGTTTTATTATTAGGGATAAAATAAAATTTTATATCTAGATTTCTGTAAAGCTGCTTTGTGGCAATGTTCATTGTTAAAAGCACTCTGTTAATAAAAACTGAAATGGATTTAATTAATACGTGAAACTTGGCAGGGTAAAGATGGCCAGGGAGGAAAAAAGGTAGCAAACATGTGCATCTAAATGACCTCACATGAAGATCGTTTGCCAATTGTGAAGTCTTCAGCATTTACATTTGCAGAATTTGACAAACATCTTTTTCCAGAGAAGTACTTTATGGTCTTCATCAAAAACAGATCCTCATGAATAAACAAATTGTCAGAGTCAAGCTAAAAGCCTGTTAGAAAGGAAATATTATGAGTTAATTCATGTCAGAAATAAGTACACGTCAATGTTCTTGTAATTACATTAGTGAAGAGGTCGGTCTTAAGCCAGTGACTCAGCTGTTTGGACAGCCAAGGGAAGTTCATTCATCCATCTGGGTGCCAGGAAAATGGAGAAGAGTCTTGATGCATGTCTTTCTTGTATCTTCAAGGATAGATTTAGATGTAGATTTAGAGTTATTGTCACATCACAGTACATACAGGAATAAAAGTTTAAAAGGTGAGTGACAAAAAAACAATCAGATACATAAGAATATAGTAGAAGTAAGAGAAAAGTAAAATCCAGACTAGAAGGGCACACGGAGAGCACAGAACTCCACCAAGGACAACGGTCGAGTCTTCTATGACCTGCAAATCTGCAACTGCAACCACTTTATATGCCTGGATATATTTTCAATGGAGTCATCACATATCGTATTTCATATATCATATTTCTACATTGGCTATGTTTTGTGACTACTCAAATTATTGCCATCTACAAGATTTTAACATGACTGGAATTGTTGAGCACAGAGGCATCCTGCAAAGTTGCAAAAGTGAAACTAATTTTGTGGTGCCGCCCTGTGACTCACATCCGCTCCAAAATTCACTGGGCTCTTCCTTGGCCCATGCTACAGCCTGCCACCATGTTTCAGGGAAATTGGTTCAGTAGGTTTTATGCAATCCTGCTGAAAGGGAAACAGGTGAACAAACAAACTGCACCAAAAACTTGACCTCCTTAGAGGAGATAAAAAGAGCTCAGTAGTGAGTAGTGAGAAGAACAGTAATAATATATGTATGTATAAAGTACAGCAGTGTAGTGCAGGCTGTACACTACACTGTATAAGATATTGTCTCAAGTCAAACTGTTCTAGAGGCTCGAAGGGAATGTGGTGCAGAACAGGTTTGAACATGTACACGACCTCTTTTTTTTTTAATCATCTGCTCTGATTTAAAGATGTCAGTGCTGTAAGACATCGCCCCTTCCTGGTGATGATTTAGGGCATTCAATCTGCCCTCTCTCACCATGTGATAAGCAGACTGAGTTCAAGTTCTCTTCATGCAACTTTTCTTCTGTGATTGATAATGACATAACCTACTTTTTGGGCTTTGTTTAGCTGCTAAAACGCCTGACTACAATCAGCATCTGAATAAATATTTAAACTTGTCTAAAGCTATAAAAAGATCAAAGATAACTGTTGCTAAGACGTGTGTGAGTGTGTGTCTGAGAGAGTAAGAGAGAGAGAGAGACTTTTCTTTTAAATTAACGAGCACCATTCAGTACCAAGTTCACGTTTTCAAAACTATTCACACATCACTCTACGGAAACCCAGCATTCATGACAGTTTATTTCATGCTCAAAATGCAATACAACTACCATACAGCATGAACACGTCTCAAAGTAAACTCATACCATCCGAACGCCAGTGCCAGGTTTATTCGAGCGAGAACAGTAGAAAGAAAACAAAAGAAAACCCATGATTGACTGGTTACGTTATGTAAACCTTTCCTAACAAGAGTACTTTATCAATCAGAGCACAAAACAGTAACTGGTTACGTTATAGTAGATAACATATGAAGTGGTGATTTATTTATTTATTTATTTTGATCTGTAGTTTTGTAGTGTGTGTTGTTTTTTACATTGATTTTGAAAAGCAATTGTATGGATTTTGTTTATTCTTTTCAACACAGTGAGACATTGTTACTGTATAGAACAGACCATTGTATATGCAACAGGATTAATGTGCTTACAGGAGAATACTCCAGTGTTCTAATACACAACAAATTATGTAGTTTACTGTAAACCTGTCTACTTATACTCTCTTTAGGTTTGCCACTCATATGAACGTCACAGTGTATGCTGTGTCCTTTCTGGCTGTAGACTACAGAACAAAAAAAACAAATTTACCAGCCTGTCCATTCTTCATCTGATCACATGGATTTTGGAACGTTGATTAGCTGTCCATTTACATAACAGAGTCACTTTCTTTTTTTTACTCTTTTATTAATCTCGTAGATGTGGAAAGTGTATCAGCTATAAATGTAAAACGTGTGCAAGACTTTTTATACCAAAGGAAAAAAAGTTCTTTGATATGGTGGCGCTTTTTTGTTAATAGCTGTAACATTTATGGAAGGAGTCTCCACTGTCAGTGCTTTCTGAACAGTCATGAGAAAGTCTTCAGGACAGAGGATTCTGTACTTTTCTCTGTAAAAACTGAGACTGTTTATAGCTGCTATAATGTAAGTAATAATAGGAGCTGAATTGTCTCATGGATGCTACACAAACACAACATAAAATGTAACTATAAATGGTCTAAAAACACAATGTTAAATTTATTAAGAAATATTTATCATCTTTGGCACATAGCTGTGGTGTAACAGAAATCACACCCTTTAGGTTGGAAAATAATCCACTTCAGGGTGGTAACAGCGCTCCACTTCGTGTCAGGTGGTATTACGCCGCCCTGGCCGGGATTATTTTCAGCATGGCACATCTTGTGTTATTTCTTAGCTAAATTATACCATAATTCCCCAAACACCTTCACACACACTCACACAAGAAGACCAAGCTCTTTACACTGGGTTTATCCAGGGAAATTGTGCTTCAGTTTGGGCAGCGTTTATCCAGTGGTCCTCAGGGTGTTGAGGCTCAACCACAGACGTCAGCATGGTCGCACGGTGTGGTCCAGTGGTCTGTCCACATCCCCCACTCATTCCCTAAGCACAGCAAGCACATCCACGGGAAAGCAACAGTTTGAGAGTTTCTGGACTCATCTACTGAACAAGAATTCTCTTTTTCTGTCTCTCTCACACTGACTTTTAAACCTCTTTTAGCATTATCAATGAGCAACATGCAGCATGAGGAAAATGTTTTATTTCTGAGCTTGATCTCTGAAATCTTATGGATATGAAAAATGTTTTATGAGTTTTTATAGCTTCAAATTCTCTAATGGTCACCATGAACATTAAAACAACACTCTTTTGCCACAATTATGCTTGAGATTTTTCTCATCTGTCCATTCTCATAATTATCAACATAACTCAGTATTGTTATTTCAGGAATAGAAGGGCCAATATTATGGAGATCAAAAAATTCTAAATTGTTTTCCCTGTTGATTTATTAATTTGATTTATTACCAGCCAAAAAAAATGACACGCATTTTATCCCTTGACACTTGAATTATTATTGAATGGCATGTTAAATACATTGTCATGCCTACTGTGGGTGCTGGGTGTTCCTCGGCAGTGTGGCGGAGAGTCTGAGAGAATGATGGAGATGTTACAAGGGCAAAGCCATTGTGCTGTGTGGTGGCAGTTTCTTTGGAGCCACCATCTGCTGAGAGGGTCAGGCAGTCTGTAGAGTTCAGCTCTCCTGGACCCGGCCTATTGCCCAGCTGCTGTGCCTGGGCACTCCCCAACCCACGCACCACAGCACTTCCACACCTCCCAATTATCACTGCCTCACAAATTATACATAACATAATCCAGAGCGCACTGTGTCACTGAAACCCCTCTCGTCAGAGGGGTGAAACCACAGAGCGTCAGGATTTTGCGTCTCACTGCCTCCAAGCTTTTCCTTTCCCTCAGGCCTTGGGAGGAAACACCAGCTCTGCTAAAACCGACTTCGCCACACTTCTGATCGGCCTTCTCCGACCACTGCACAGCGTGTGTTATTCAGTGTGGTGACACAAAATGCGGTCACATTCCACACACCCTTTATGGCCCATTTCTACCCAGCAGCCCCTCAACTCCTGCGACGACCCAGTGCCTCACCAGAGAAAACAGTCTTTCAGGGTTTTAAAGGAATTTTAATAAGGAGTCTTGGCCTGGTCATCATGATTGCTTTTTAGAAAAAGATCAATATGTTTAACTCATGTCTGCAAACATATCTGCTATAACTGATGTGTTTTCTCCCCTGGGACCACTCCTGAAAAATCTCTGCTAATAGAACCACCAGTGGAAACTGTGAAGAAAGGTAAAAAAGCCATCTGAAACATGTTAACATCTACTCAGTCCAGGGTAATGTGGTTTTGTCTTTTGGCACATATGAATTGATTTAATTTATGCAATTATTCAATTAGCACCAAACCACTGCTGGCTCTTTTTGGTTAAGTTGCCTCTCAAGTTAATGGCTCCTTTGAGACACATATTAAATTGGGGATTTATTGTTTTTTGAAGTCAAAAAAGAGTGTGCTCTTAACAGACTGGGTAGTTAATAAAACTTCTCCTTCACTCCAACAAATATACATGAACAAAAGTACCACTTTCTTCTATCTTTGGATCTCTGTTGTCTTAATCTAAACTTCCATCTATTTCTCTCCATCTTAATTTTTCTTCACTTGTCTCATTACTCTCCTTGCATCGATAGCAATGATGAATTTATGCTTTTTTGAAGGCTTGTTTTTTTGTGCTTTGGTTCAGCACATCTCTCTTTCCCAGCCTCCCTCCCTGCTTGCCGCCTGGCAGGCCTACGTGTCAAAGGTGGCTGCAGGAGAGCAGACTGTGGGAACAGCCGGTCAGCCTCGCTCGCTCCCCTGCTCCCCAAGCAGAGGGGCAGCCATCAATCCCAGCCTACGTGAAACCCCTCGTCCCCCCTCCCTGTCCCTGCAACCCACACACTTGCTCCCCAATAATCCGCGGAAGCAATTTCATCTCGACTCGGGTGGCGGCCCATTGTCGCCAGCCCCTTCAATCTTTCCTAATTAACTCTCGCTTTGTCCCGTATCCGAGCTTCTGGACTCATCTCTCTGACATTCCGATCAGGGCCGGTCTCTGCACTCCCAGGCAACCCTCGAACCCTAATCCCACCAAGAACCCAACCCCTCCCTCCTTCCAAGAAACTCTTTCCATTTTTTTCTTCCCAACCTGCCGATCACCTACTTACGGAGTTAGGTAGGGGCATTAACTCCTTGGGTTTTTGTGAAAGGAGAGAACGAAGGAGGGGGTAAGGAGAAGAGGGCCAGAAAGCGACTCCAACCCAGACAATTAGAACAATGGCCGAAGCCAGTAGGGGTCTAACTCGCAGCGTCACGCCTGGACGGTGGGGTATTTTGTCGGTTTAATGAATTGTCCATCAGTCCCTGGCTGCATCACAAACCGTGCAGCGAGAGGACAGCAGGGACCCAGACACTAAGTCGGTATTTATTACACTGCCTTTGTCACTAATTGAGCTAATTATCACTGACTCCTCAGCACTCCCACAATGACAGTACCCCTCCACTGCCTCCCTCATCCCTCCAGTGCCTGGGAATGCCGCCTTATTTAGTCTCTTTATGCCTTTTCCCGATCATCTCTTTTCCTCACACTCAAGCTTAATGCTCTGTATTTATGCACGTTCAGCCTTCCAAAGCATATCTGTGTACCCATCAACCTCTTAGGCTAGGGCGCTTGGTATTAAAATCCATTTTTGGCCTGCACGACACTGATTCTTGCTAGCTCACAGTTCATTTTTTCCCCTTTCAAGGAAGGCTATTAGGATGTACTTAACGGCACATCTTTGGTTAACTGAATAATAAATTTCAGCCTTGGCACACTTTTAAAAACATATAAATATAATTATAGAGCCAGAGGATATGTCTGTCATTAGTCTCATATCTCCTAGGCTTTTCGTCTCTCCATCACTCCAGCCCTCGGTCATTTGACCGCTGTTTTACGTTTTGTGCAGTCTGACTTGAGATACTTCTTGCACTCTGAACTATCTCTGTATCAATCTGCTGCTGATGTCTGGATTCCTGTTTCTAATTCAATCCTTCGGAGGCATACCTGCATCTTAGATGCTTTGTGCCACTTGTTTTTTTTTCTCTACATCCTTCTGACATGTCTCTCTGTCACTTCTCTTCTCCCCTCTGTCACTCTTCCTCTGTTTGTTTCTGTGTTTTGGGTGTGTGAGTTGTTGGAGAAGCATGCTTGTGTGGTTCTCTGGCTGGCCGACCCTCGCCGGTCTGAGAGAGGACTGTCTCCCTGCGTCCAAACTCCTGTGGTCACTCTCGCCCGCCAGTCGGATGGGGGAAAAATGTCCTGTCATTATTTCTTTATTTTTACCGACATTAAGTAAATGAAGCAAAACCTTTGGTGTTGTAAAAACATATAGAATTGACGCTGTGTTTTGGCAACACTCACTTTCTCTTTGTGGTTCGTGTGGATTTGGGGTGGAGCGGCCTGCTCATGTGCTTTCAGCACCGACTTTGGGTTTAAGGGATCTAATCGACTTGTGCACTTGCAGTGTGGATTTATCTTAAAGAAAGCGATATACTGTGTTTTTATATCAAGATGTGAGTGTCAGATAAGTCAGTGAATGTTCTCTGTGTTAAACTAAGTACCCGTAGCTAATATTCAAAACAAAGGACACTTTTTACTTGAAAATATAAACTTTATTTAACTATTACACTATTTCACAACAACATGAACATTTTTCTAAATCTTAAACTGAGAAGCCCTAATACTAAAATACTTTTTCTTACTGCCCTTCTCTATTATTTCCAAAATACAACAATAAATATTTTTATTCAAACACACACATAAAAAACCCACCTTTCAGTGCATGTAAAATATTCTGTTTTCAGAGAAAAAAATCCAGGGCAGTTGTTTTGAGATGCATATTTACAGTACTGTGCAAAAGTCACACACATGCAAAAAAAAAATGCGCAGTAAATAGTAATAAACTAAACAAAGTCAATATTTAGTGTGACAAACCTTTGCTCTTTTTTTTTAAATAGTAGTCCCAGGATAATTTGTTCAGTTTTACAAGGAAATGAACTGGTAGGTTTCACTGAGCATCTTGGAGAATCTGCCACAGTTCTTCTGGAGACTTTGACTGCCACACTTACTTCTTTTTTGCAACAAAACCCAGGAGGCATCATTATGTTAGGTTTTTTGTTGTTGTTGTTGTTTTGTTTTGTTTTGTTTTGTTTTGTTTTGGGGTTTTTTGTGAAAAGTGGTCTCTAACAAAATATGTTGCTTTCTTGGACAAAATTTTTGGACAAGTAATATTTGGAAATCTAACATGTGTTTGTACTACTCAGTAATGCAGAATTCATCAAATAAATAGCTATAACAAAATTTGTGCTAAAAAACAGTGTGCCTAAGATTTTTTGCACAGTACTGTATATTCATCACAAAAACTCAATGAATGAAAGTACACATGAAAATATTGATAGCTTTGTCACTGCTTTTGGATTATATCATTTTCATAATTTCTAGGTTTTATCAGCATAAATATATATTCATCTATGTTTTAGTATTTACAACATTTTGGTTTTGCCAGCTGATATACAAAACAGTTGTTGTGGTTTCACACTCCACGCTTCACTGTAAACTAGGTAGCAAGTAACATACAAGATTATCTTTATATCTTATATCATCATTTTATTTTACATAGTGGTACAGGTGCCCATTTTTCTTGTGCGTGGTCTGTTCCAAGCTCTCTGGATAACTTTCGCTTGTTATACAGTTACTAAATATTTAGTGCTACTCCATACGCCCACAAGAAGCGGATCAGTTCAGAAGTGTCGTTCAGTGTTTGGTCACTACATTCATTCATTTTACAAGAAACGTCTGGTCGTTCCGTTAATGTTTGTTTGCAGTCTTTCTTTATCTGTACCACGGTGTGGTATACCACATAGTAGTGAATACGAATACAAAATGACGGGACATTGTTAGCTAGGCCGGGAAGTACGCAGGGTTTGAGTGGGAAATCTTAAGAATTTGGATGACTTCCAGCATTCCTGCACTGTACAGAAATCGGGACCCGGCACATGCTTGAGATGTATTTCACATAATATTATTTTTTTTGTAAGAAAAGTTGAGCTGCAGCTAAAGAAAACAACACACTGATATTTTAAAGTACTATCCTGCAGTAGGAGTTTTTCACCGTTTATGAGAGAACATGCTTGTGGTTCCCTGGCCACAGAAACATCTGTCAGAGTTTGTGTCCAGTTCCTGCTTCCCAGTTTCTTGCTCCCTGGAGAAAAAGAGAGCAAGAGAGGGAGGAGATGGCAGAACCCCGAGACTGGTGGTTCTGGCCTCAAAATCCGTACGTATTTTTGGACTGTATCCTTCTCAGTAACTGCCTATCTTCTCTGTGTGCCATAGTGGATAGCAGTGCATAGTAGTCTCCATTGCATTTCATTCATTTAATTTGATGCACTCACTCTAAATCTACTATTATAATGTTTTGAGTAAACGCTTAAACATAGGGTTTGTGCTTAAGCACTTTAGAAATGCACAGCTTTTAGAATTTCTCTCACAGTACAATTTCATTGACAGTTCTGTCCGACGTAGAAAAATAATATCAAGGAAATGGCTGATTATCATATGTCTTGCCATAGTCATGTCATTTGCTTTTTGTTTTAATCGCCATTGACCACTTCCATGCCCTATTGATGATCTCAGGAACACTGACAACCGTCACAATTGTTATAAGCACTGGTGCAGTGTCTGCATACTGGTACAGTTGAGGCAGCTCACATGGCAGCACCAGTGGAAAGTGCAGTGACATCTCTCAGTGATCTTCTCAATCCGGGTCTTATACCCTCTCCCACAGCACAGCAACTCACAGCCATCCAACGCTGGTGAGGAACTGTTGCAGGTGCGCCCAGACGTCCCAAGCGTACCCGTTTTGCTGTTGTAGGAGCAGAAGTTGGGTGATTTTTCAAAGTAGACCAGGTCTTGTGCAGAAGGAAGTTTGTGAGCAGGGTTCTCAGGTTGGAGGTGGCGGGGGTCAGCTCGATGAGAAGCCCGGTTGCTGCCTTTGTTGGCATACACCACTCTGGAAGCACCATCAAAACGGTCTTTTAATAGGTCTCCAACTGTCCTGAAGCTCGGAAGACGCATCCAGCAGGTGCGAATAGTGCAGGAGCCTGACATCCCGTGACACTTACACTCCTGACGCATCTCTGAGGAAACTGTCTGGAGGAAAAGAGGAAGGAAAATAAGCACATAAGCCTCCTATCTGATTTATATAACTATAACTTACCATTTTTAATATCTGATTACTGGTGTCTTACAATTCTCCCAGCCTCATTATTGTGTACATTAATGAGGTATCGCAGGTCCCGGCCCCTTTCGCTGGAGTCCACAAACTCCCTTGTAAACATCCTGCCAAAGTCAACATTGTCGCTACAGCCTCCCCAGTGCCAGTCTGGACCCCCAGGCCCTCGTCTCCGGTAGTCACAGGTGCACGACTCAATAGAGCCTTCAGAACAAGACCGCGCCACCGCATGGGTAACACCAGCACTTGTGATGGCAAACACAAATGCCATCTCTCGGCAGCCTGACAAAACAAGAACCACAACATTCATTAGGAATTCCCTGTGTATATTTATAAATAGATAAGTCGACATGTCTCTCGGTTAAATTCCACAGAACTGTAGCTTTATAATACAAAATCTTAAGAGCGTGGAGGAAAAGATGAATTATGCAAGAGTACAGAATGACAAACAAGGTAAGCTTACCTCTGTTGATGATTTTCCCAAACACTGTAGGACTGTGAGACGTCGGACAGTTCCAACGCCGGTTACGGAACTGCCACTTACACTCCTTGATAGCCGTGTGAAGACCAGCTGCTATGGCATGGAGGATGCCGGGGTTTTGCCGAATCAGCCTCCTCTGCCGACGACTTAGCAAAGCAAGACTAGGGTCCAGGGCTAATTGCACATTCTTGCTATTGGTGAGGAGGTTGGTGGATGATGCTACATTTACAATTCCCCTGGCAGAAGAGAGACAATGGTAAGCCTGACAAGTGTATGCTTTCAATGCCACAAGCATTGTTTATTTCTGAGCTTATGATTATGCAAAATAACAAGAAAACTTTGAAATCATTTGTCAGTGTTCATTCTTTCTTGTTTTCACTCCCTGAACTAGCATGCCCTACTTGGTGTGTACAATTAAATGTGTAGAAAAACTACAGTGAATTATTTGTGGTGATGTTCAAATTACAGAGCATCGCTACAACCAAGAAGGCCAGACGTAAGGTTTCTTAGATACTCCACATAAAACAGGAAATATTTTCTTAACCTTGACCTAATAAATAAATGTTGCTATAAAAGTAGGCTATAATTACACAGAACACAAACTATTAAGTTAGACTTGACTGGAGATGGGCCAGTGCTATACCCAGTCTATAAATAATGTCAAGTGACACTAAATATTAATCACAAATGAGCTTATTAAAGGCTTTTGACCACCAAAGCTTCTTTTTAGTTCTGAGCATCTGATTTTCTTTGCATGATATTTAAAGCAAGTTCACATTTGTGATCAGAATAGCAGTCCAAGCTTTAAATGTGAAGATAGTACAGGGTTATAAGTAAAACGCCTATAAGGATTATTACTAAAAAAATTTAATTGTGCATTTTATAATGCATGTTAAACCAATTTTCCATTGTATTTATCTTCTTGGGTATCATAGGCTTAATTTATACAGTTTCATTTTTTTTAAATCAGAGTTTTACCAGTACCAAAACTGGTAACCTCCTAGACACTGTTAATTTTTTTCTATCCTTTCCAGCTTCAGCGCACCTTTACCAGTGCTCCCACAGAGTAAAAAGATTAACTGTATAGGAGACTACTGTTCTTTATCGATTTAGGGATGGCCATGAGATGCTTTTCCTACTTAATGAGGTAGGATGTGTAAGAAGCAAGCAGCTCACTTTCAACTTCTGCCCTTGTGCACAGTAATTAAGGAATCAAAGAAAGTGTGCTGTTACAGGAAAATAATGCACAATGAGGGGGTATTGTATGTGAGGCATTTTATTCCTCTTGTACAGCAGCGATTTGACATCACCTACCATTTATTTATAAATAAGTCGTTATGCTTTTTAACCATATATACTTATTCTTTTTCTCTCTCTTGGAATTGATAAGATATATTAATGCAATTTCTGATTGGTACTGAGAAACCAAAGTCCTTAAGAGTCTCCCATAGCAGAAAACATTACAGGATGCTGATACTGGAGACTCCTTCCATAAAAGTTAAATAAATGTCTCCTAACAGCAAGCTTCACCCTATCGATGATTATCCATTTTTTGTTGTTTAAAAAAAAACAGCAGGTTTTTAGTCTGTTTATTATTAGTGTTTGGATTATGCAGATCGGCTGGCATACAAATTTCAACCAGTGATTCATTACTCACTATGATTTGTCTGGCAACCGGCACTACAGTCAAAGCTGCTGTTCTAGAAAATGACTCAACACCTTCTAACCAATCAGACGCGAGATTTAAATAGCGCTGTGCTATTACAACATATTATTAAACACCTATAACAATGTAGGCACGGGCGCACCGTTATATCCTGTATGCGGGATGTCCAGGACCTTACCAGAGAGAATACGAGCATGAATCGGATCTGGAAGGGAACTGACTCATCACTCATGATATAACTCCACATTTAATTTAGTCCATATTGGAGAGAAATTGTTGTCACGCGTTCAAGCCGCACTGTCAAAATGACAAGGAGACATACTGAGAGAAGAGAGAGAGAGAGAGAGAGAGAGAGAGAGAGAGAGAGAGAGAGAGAGCGCGCAATGGCCTCTGTGTAAATACACTATTTGGCTGAACTCTTTTACTCCTATATTCACGAGAAAAAAGGCCGGCTCGTATAATGTTTTAAGAGATTCACGAGTCCAAAATTCGAAAAATCATATTGATACTACAGGGCCTAGAATAAAATTGTTATTGATGTCTTGGTGTTTTAGACGTTTTGTATTGCTATTAACTTTTTTGTTTTTTGCTGATTTCTGCGTGTAATTACGAGCTGTGGGATTTGAAGGATTAAGAAATAAGAGGATATTTACCCAGAATTTACCTAGAATTTTTCGCACTAATGAGTAGACATCAGTGCTGATTTTCTGCCTACAGTGCATATAGATAAAAATCCAGTTTACACAAATAGCTCAAGGACTATGAGTTCAAACATGGAGCACTGAATTAGAAAGTTCATTAAAAAGAGACAAATCCGCGACAGCCCAACTCTGGAATTCTCATCATCATCATTACCATCATCATCATCATCATCATCATCATAAACATAATCATCATCAGAAGCATTTAGGTAGACAGAGAGAGAGAAAGAGAGAGAGAGAGAGAGAGAGAGAGAGAGAGCGCTCACCACCACCGGCCGCTGCTGTTGGCTGCCGCTGAGCTGGAGATGCGGGAGGAAAGCAGCAGCACGCAGGCGGCTTTCAGTGCGGTGAACAGCGTGAGCAACTGCATGGCACCTTCATGAGAGAAGAGTGTGTTAAACCACACGTGTTCCAGGGTTGAGTTAACTTTTAACTGTTAAATAAGTGCTTAGTTGGTCTTAAAAATTATGTAGGCCTATATATA